>JAIXND010000795.1:1204636-1299702 GCA_023646645.1 Varanus salvator macromaculatus
TTGCCAGAATTCCTACCCCCAACCAAGCTGGCTGGAACTGCTCAGACTTAAAATCCGGCAACACCTGGAGGCTTCTCACCTCTGATTTACAGTGTGCAACTGGAGAGACAGTAGCAAGTTGCATGTCATTCATGTCTAACCTGGCAACAACCCACAGTTCATTGGTTCTTCCTTGAACAACCCATGGTGTGCTTGACAGACAACTTTGTTCAGTGCGGGTTGTCCATGGCCTTCCGTCTTCCTTGGGGCTTCTGCAGATATCCCATGGCTCTCCATGGAAGGAACCATCTTGTCTCCCCCTTCCCATCATGATCACAAGCCCTTTTGTGTTTGCCATGGCTTCATTCCCCCCACCTTTTTGTAATCTGTGAACTTACCACCAGTGACAACCTCCTCTAAATGCTGAAATGGCACACTGGAGAGGCTGACACTGGTTCATCACCCCTTTAAATCAAAAGAGTGCTACATGAATAAAACTTTTGTACATTTTTATTGGACTTGCAGAACTGCATGCTTGTGCCCCCTCTCTGGTGGCAACTGTGTAGTGATACCAAGGGCATGGGCCCCACACTGTACTTGTTCTGCAGTGCAGAACGCTGTAGCCCATATCTGCCAGTGGTGAGGTGGGATCCCCAGAATCTGCAGCTGCATGTGGAGAAGAGTAGTCCAGTACTGATGGATAGATCCTGGCATGGAACTCATAATCCCGGGCAACTGTTGATGAGGATGGATTGGAAAGAGGAGGAACAGAAGAGTTGGATTGTATGGAGGCGGGTAATTACATAGTGAAGAAGTTGGCTGGTGGCTTGGTGGAGCTGGTGGATAGTGAAAAGAAGGTGGTGGTGTGGAGCTCCTGGTTCCCTACAGATGCCAGGTTGGCAGATTAACCTATACCAAACAACATACATAGGGCTGCAGTGTTGTGAAGGGCCCAATGATCAAAGAACCCTCAGTAGGGCTATGAAATACAAGTCTGTCTCAGCCTGACACAGGGGAGTGAAAGTGATTCCTTTAAATGTCACTCTCAAGCTGCTCCAGGGGATAATGAGCTGGTGATGGCATGGCCAGTGCTCCTGCAAGCTTAGCCTCTGCAGGGAGACTGGAAGGTGGTGTGTCCCTGATCCCTCCCTTGGATGCCAAGGCCAAGATGGACTCAAGCCTTGGCACTGATGCAGGGCTTCAAGAGTGCTCAGTTTCAAGATAGCTGGTACTGTCCCACAGTCTGTTCAGCACCACTTTGTTTTGGCAACTGAAGGATCCATCACCTTCACCTCTTTGGCACATTTGGTCAAATTTTTCACCTTTTGGGGTTTCATTGATGTGCCTGGAGTCAGAAGAGGCAATGGCGCCACAGATGGAGCATGGACCTTTGCAAAGTCACAGAGGCAGCAGTGAATGGGTGTCGGAGCTCAGGCAAACACAGGGCATTGACTACATGAAGAGCCTTGTTCCAGAGCTCAGCACATAAGGAGTTACCTGCTTAGTGAAGGCCTAGCAGTGGGGGAAAGTCCTCAGGAATGTGCAAAAGTGAGATCCACCCTTTATAGAAGCACTGAGTCCTGACAGCTAGCTGTCAAAGCTCCAGTTCCTTTTAAAAGTCTTGTTTTGACAGGGTGGCCTATGTTTTCCTGCACAGATGTGTGCATCCATGCCTACCTATGATCCTGTCAGACAACCATGAGTAGCTCTCAAATAAAAGAGCGCCCAATATGTTTTTAACAGCTGCTTTCTAACTAAGGATCAGGCCCTAAGCAGGCCACCACACTTCAGCCTTCCCACAGACTTCTCCTCCTCCTCTTATCCATCGCATTCACTGTACACTGCAACAGTGCACAGTGTCTTTGCCTAGTTTATGTGGCAGGATTGTATTTGTCACAGCAGTTTCCTTTTTTTAGGAATCTCAAAAGACAACTCAATGGAACATGTCATCTTGCAATGGATATGATCCAGAATGGCTAGAACTCAAAAATGCTTGCAGCCCTGACTAGTGGTTACCATGAAAATGGTCGTGGAAGGGAAGCAGTGTGCTTCCATTTTATTGATATATGTGTATACAGTAAGGTCGACAAGTGCCTGGCCCTTCCTCAGGGCCAAACTAGATACATGTTGTTCACAGCTTCAGCCTGTGTTGCTAGGTGCTTTTTTAAAAAATAGCAGGTGTGGGGCAGGGAGCAGGAGACTGGATTAGCATGGGATGGATGAGCCTCCAAGCCTTTCTCCCTCTGGGTGTTGATCCCACTAGCGGTGTGGGGCAGCACCTGCTTCTTCCAATGGGCTGAACGTTGCCATGGATGCCATGGGGAACTTACCTTCTTTTATAGCAAGCGTGGGGCTTCCCAATTTGGATAGGGCTGATGGAGGGAGTAAACACTTAAGGCCCCACTCCAGTTTGTACTACAGTCTCAGCCTAGCTTCCTGCTCCTTGCACCTGCTATTTTTTTCCTCAAATCCATCCACACAAGGGTTAACAATGTGAATAATGCTGCATCTATTTGAATCTCCTATAATACCTAGGGGCTTGAGGGCTCTGCAACAAACAGAACTGTGGTGCTCACACATGCACAACTACAACAGTCTTAAAAGCAACAACATCTCTGGAAATGCCAATACAGAGTCCTTGTTCTACAAGAACCAGTACAAGACAGAAGGGTCTGTCCCAGGAAAAATGGGAACATGTGCTCCAAATCTCCACATATTCTCACAAAACCTATTTGTATTTCAGGTGCCAGCCTTCCTGATCAGGAATAGAAATACAGACTAATATATCTCAGAGGGATGTGCAAGGTTCTTTTGTTGAGAGCTGAAATTAAATTGTGGAGGAGAAATCTCATGAAAGTTATCTGATAATCTGCCAGATTTTTATCTAATGAACACTATTGCTGGTTGCAGGAAAGGGTGCCCCAGCATCTCTAGGCAGTGCTAGGAAAGAACGAACCTCTGGAATCACTGCCAGCCAGTATTCACAATGCCTGGCTAAATAGGCCAATGGTCTGTCTATAGGCGGCTCCCTATGTTCCTAAAGTCAGCGAAAGAAGATACTTACTGTTCCCATGCAGGAATCCTTCACCTCTACCCAGAGAGAGTCAGCTACTATCTCATGGTTTCCTACTTGATAGTAAGCCACAATCCAGAAAGAACGAATGAGCTCTGGAGTGATGCGCAGAGGCAGAGACGCCATATTCTGTCCAGATGCCCTGGGCAGCCTCCCAGCTTTGATCACCTTCCCTTTACTCAAGATCTGTTGATGAATGAGAAACGTGGTTTTTCAAACAGCTTTGAATAAATGCTGGAGGTCCTGGTACACTAATCCACACATGGGGGTCATTTCCTCTGGTAAAGAAATTTTGGTACAGAGTCTTCAGATAAATTAATAATGTGATCAAATAAAACACCACCAGAATTCTAGTAATTGCAGTTCTAGGTATCTTGAGAAAAGGTGTATAGCCCACCTTCCATATATACTTTGTTTTACACTGTTTAGCAGAAGAAACAGCAGCAATTTCAAGTCAATGGAAATGTTTAATGGGCTTTAACACTTAGTTTTAAGGGGTTTCAGATTATTCATTAATCTGGACAAATGTATTACTATGGATAAGGTTTTCCATTATAGGACTATTGTTCAAGGTCATGTAAAATCCCACACTTTTAATGCAACATGATACCAGTTTTTATATCATGAGGATACATCATAGACCCAAATCCCTATGAAGTTCAGTTTGAAGAATAATTCTATACTCCACGCATCCTAACTGAATGGGGACTCTATTTGTTCCTTCAACTTATTCAGCTAATGTTTCACCCATGCTCATTGTACTAAAACGATAAAAAATGAAATTAAGAAAGAAACAAAGACACACACACACACACACACACACACCAATATTTTCATCATATAAGGGACATGGAAGAACATGATGCTATTTGAAGTCCCTCCATTCAGCCATCCAGGGTCTTTTCAGGGTAATCTAATTCACTGCCCTGGCTGGAGGCAGTACTTCTTTTTCTTTTCAAACAATAATAAGCAAAGTGTAGACTGCCGACTAAGGACCTCAGTGAGTTGTTTGTTTGTTTTTAATTAAATTCTGTTGTTTATTTTATGTTTAACCTGTGAGAAAAACCAACCCCCATCCTTCCTCCCCATCCTTCCTCCCTACTTCCTCCAGTATTTCATCTACCAGTCAGCTTCCACACTGTACTCTCCTCATCTAGACCCAAAGCAAAATGACTTTAATGCCAAAACTATGTCATAGTCCCTGTATTTTTACTCTAGAGTAAGTGCAGGAGTCCCAGTTCAGATCAGGGCCTCAGCATGAGTAGACTTAAGGACTTTAATATTTATTACTCCAAGTGATTGTCTGCTACCTGTCCTTCCAAATAGTATGAACATTAGAAAGTGAATGGGGAGCTGGACCTTTGCATTCCCATCCTCCTAGGTTCCCAGTACTTACTATGTAGGTGAAATATTGTGTCTGTACATCCTGGTTGTTTATGATGAAACGGATATGTAATACATCTCCAGCTTTGACCTGACCAGTTGTTATCCTCTCTATATGAAGATAGTTTCCAGATCCCTCTTGAGTTTCATAGGCTGTAGCCACTATTGACGCTCTGGCCTGTCGTTCATTTGGGAGTTGTGCATGGTTGGTTTTTACCTAGAGAGGGCAAGAAGAGTTAGTGACTCCTGAAGCCATCATGAACCCTTTAAACCAGCACAAAGAAATGACCAGAAACATTGCATGGAGTAGTGCTAGGAAAAAGTAGTATACCATCCAGAGTTCCCAAGTTCTTCTGGGGGATGGTTTGCATCAGTGTTTCACATCAGTGAATGTCCGCACTGTGCTTCAACACATTCATAGAAACAGAACGAGTCAGAAGGGGTCTCCCAGGCCATCTAGTCTGACCTCCAGCACCAGCCGGCTCTGCTCACGACATGCCCACCATGTGCACGTCAATCCATGTATTAGGATTGTGGATTCTCTGCAGCACTTCTGGATTACACAAAGGGTATTGGACTGAAGCTTCAGAACATGGAAGAATCATACTGTGGAATGAGTTAAGGACAAGCCAGTGTAACTCAAAAGAAGAAAGGGACAACAGAGAATGAGGTGGCTAGATGGAGTCACTGAGGCAGTTGGTGTGAGCTTGAGTGGACTCCGGGGGATGGTGGAGGACAGGAAGGCCTGGAGGAATGTTGTCCATGGGGTTGTGATGGGTTGGACGTGACTTCGCAACTAACAACAACAAGTGAATAAAATTCCCTGTGGATGGCAGCTTGTAGTATTACAATAGCTACACAGTATGCAAATAGCACAACAGTATTTACAGTGCAAATGGTAAGATGGAGTTAGGGATAGGAAGATTCACATGTAATTATAGCCAACTGCCAGTGTGGTGTAGTGGTTAAGAGCGTGGGACTGGGACTCAGACGATCCGGGTTCGAGTCCCCGCTCAGCCATGGAGCCAACTGGGTGACTTTGGGCCAGTCACAGACTCTCAGCCCAACCTACCTCACAGGGTTGTTGTTGTAGGGATAAGATGGAGGAGGAGAATGATGTTAGCTGCCTTGAGCCCTTTGTAGGATAAAGGCAGGATATAAATATAAATCCATAAATAAATAAATAAATAAATAAACAAACAAACAAACAAACAAACTTGACATTATGGTTTCTGGACCATTGACAGCCCCTCCAATGTGCCACTTGGGCATTTTGAAGGTACTGTCACTGGCTATCACTTGGGGGGGGGGGGGGTAAAGTGATAGTAAGCAAGCTGAAAAGGCTCAGGATTGCTGTGGAAGACATCCAGCCAGTTCCACTTGTCCCCAAGTGCTGTTCAGACGTTTGCAAGGCAGCTGTTGCTAGTGGATTTTTGGGTAAGCCTGGCATTGGCAGCAAGGGTTTTTGTTTTTCGTTTTGCTAGACTTGCCAAACAAGTTGTAGACCAGTTCCTGGTACTCATCAGGGAGTTGATTGCCTGGTTTTGAATGACACAACATCTCATTTTGGGTGCAAGCCAAGTATAATCTATGGGTTGTAGTGTCATGACAATGTGGGCCCAGTCAGTGAATTATCTACCTAGAAGAGATTTAGAAAACTATTTATCTATAACTGAGGTCAACAGGCAATGCAGACAATGCTGGAAATGCTAAAGGGGAAAAGAGAAAAGGCAGGAAAAGCACAGCTATGATAGCAAAAGAGACTGGAGGCATGAGCCACATCTCCAGCAGCCTCACTGGGCTCGTAGCAGCAAAGAAACTGGAAAGCAGAAGCTGTTCTCTCACGTGAGTGGGCAATTCTGCTTAGTCACATGCCCGTCAACCAAAGTAAGTGGGAGGAACAGTCCAAAGGAGGATATCTGCTTCTTGTACAGGGAAACAGAACTTAGCAGCATCTCCGGTTAACTCACATTAATTCTTAACTCTTCACTATCTTGAGGCATATTCAGGATGATCCTGGCCATCCCATCACTCTGAGTAGTTGCAGTGCTGCTCTCCGTAATATCTACAAGTTCTGCCGTCACAGGAATAAGGGGAGCTGGGGAACCATCTGGGTTTGTGACATACACCTAAGAAAAAGTCATGCATGAGAACAGAATACAAACATAGAAACAGAGCAAGTCAGAAGGGGTCTCCCGGGCCATCTAGTCTGACCTTTGGCACCAGCTGGCTCCGCTCACGACAGAATATACCCATCTACATCATTTCCCCCACTCCATTTAAGTACTATTTCTACAGCTATTTATGAGTAATTTAAAATAGAAAAACATAGCCTGAGGCATCAGGAGAAAAGTTATTAATATTACCATCAGTTCATAGGACATCCCTGGTTTGAAGTACTTGGAGCTTTTTGTGAAATGAATCTCATAAGGAGTTGTCACAATGGCAATGCTAATTTGCTCAGTCACCACCATATTGTTGCCTGCAGAAATAAGAAAAGAATTGTGGGTGAGAGAGAAAATGAAATGAAGCCAAGGAAGAGGGAGGGGAAGAGGATAGAAGGATGTTTTCAAAGCTTGGCAGTTTCATTTGCTTCACATCCAGCACTTCCTTTTTTCTTTTCTTTTCTTATATAGTCACGGAATCTTTTTGCATCAGTTTAACTAGGCATTAGGAATGCAGGTGGCGCAGTGGTTTCAACTGCTGTGCTGCTGGGCTGGGCTGGTTGATCGAAAGGTCGCTGGTTCGAATCTGCACAACGGGGTGAGTTCCCATTGCTCCGTCCCAGCTCCTGCCAACCTTGCAGTTCGAAAGCATGCAAATGCAAGTAGATAAAAAGGTACCACTTCGGTGGGCAGGTAACAGCGTTCCGTGCACTTCGGTGTCTAGTCATGCCGGCCACATGACCATGGAGACTGTCTGCGGACAAATGCTGGCTCCCTCGGCCAGGAAACGGAGATGAGCACTGCCCCCTAGAGTCAGGCATGACTGGACGTAACGTCAAGGGGAAACCTTTACCTTTTTAACTAGAGATCGTGCATACTGGATAATTATACTGACAAGTGGTTGAATGTGCATATGGCTAGGCCTATCGTGACCATATATGGGACCCTGAGGCAGATACCTTCCCTTCCACACTTAGGTTTCCCTGACATACTAAGGAAAAAGGGGAAATTGAAGCAGACCAACCTTCCTGGCACCGATGTGTTAATTGGAACCCAGGGGGGCTTTGGGTCATGCTTGTGGTTTTAAGAAAGGCTTAGCTCATGATGAATTCTCCTTTGGAGTGGATACTCCAAAAACACTATAAGCATACTAGATTTAAAAATTGTTTTGTAATCCATAGGCTCTATCATGAACTGCCAAAGTTTTTAAGAAGGACATTTAATGTTAGCTCCATAAAGATTTGAAGAATGAATGGCAAAACAGTTTGGAAACAAGTAAAGCAGCTCCCAGAATTGTTGTGCTTATCAACTTGCCTCTTTCCTATAGCCATTTATCAAAGTTCCCCACTCCCAGAAAAGGTTCAAGTTTTCACCTTAGAAATGCATTGTTTTTACATTAAGATATTGTGTTGTTGTTGTTGTAGTTGCGAAGTCATGTCGGACCCATTGCGACCCCATGGACAACATTCCTCCCGGCCTTCCTGTCCTCCACCATCCCCCGAAGTCCACTCACGCTCACACCAACCGCCTCAGTGACTCCATCTAGCCATCTCATCCTCTGCCGTCCCCTTCTTCTTTTGCCATCTATTGTCCCCAGCATTAGGCTCTTCTCCAGGGAGTCCTTCCTTCTCATTAGGTGGCCCAAGTATTTGAGTTTCATCTTGAGGATCTGGCCTTCTAAAGAGTAGTCAGGGTTGATCTCCTTTAGGACTGACCAGTTTGATCACCTTGCTGTCCAAGGGACTCACAGGAGTCTCCACCAGCACCACAATTCAAAGGCCTCAATTCTTCGGCGCTCAGCCTTCCTTATGGTCCAGCTTTCACAGCCATACATTGCAACTGGGAAAACCATAGCTTGACTATACGCACTTTTGTTGGCAGGGTGATGTCTCTGCTTTTTAGTATGCTGCCTAGATTTGCCATAGCTTTCCTCCCCAGGAGCAAGCGTCTTTTAATTTCTTGGCTGCAGTCCCCATCTGCAGTGATCTGAGAGCCCAGGAAAATAAAATCTGTCACTACCTCCATTTCTTCCCCATCTATTTGCCAGGAAGTGATAGGACTGGATGCCATGATCTTAATTTTCTTAATGTTCAGTTCCAAGTCAAATTTTGCACTCTCCTCCTTCACCCGCATCAAGAGGCTCTTTAGTTCACTTTCTGCCATGAGAGTGGTATCATCTGCATATCTGAGGTTGTTAATATTTCTCCCAGCAATCTTAATTCCAACTGGTGATACATCTAGCCCCGCCTTTCTCATGATGTGCTCTGCATATACATTAAATAGGCAGGGTGACAGCCTTGCTGAACTCCTTTCTCAATTTTGAACCAATCAGTGGTTCCGTGTTCAGTTCTCACTGTTTAAGATATTGTAGATATTGTAGAATTACATAATTACCACCTATGATGTAGTACACATTACTTGGCAAATTATGCTGATACAAATGATAACTCTGGCCATTTTTCTCCTTTACAGAAATTCCTAAGTTTACTAAAATAAACATTTTGTCATGCTGGCTTCTAGATCTTTGGACTATAACTTCCAGTATCAGTGACCACTGGCCAAGCTGGCTGAGGCTTATGGAAACTGAAATTCAAAATATCATGATACCAGATTGGAGAAGCCTGCACTCTAGGCATGTAATATATCAGACGGGATGTGATATTAACTGCGTGAAAGCAATTAAGTTGCACTTTTTGTGATGGGGGGTGGGGTGCAGCCATGGGACCTTGAAGAGGAGGAGGAGCTTGGACCCATAGTCTGTCATCAGATGGATATAATCCATGCTGCAAAAAAGGGGATTACAATTTTGGATTGCCATCAACAGAAGTATGGCTTCAGAATCACAGGAAGTGGTAGTTCTACTCTATTCCATGCTAGTCAGACCTCACCTCAAATATTATGTCCACTTCTGAATACCATGCTTTAAGAAAAATTTAGCCCAAAGAAGGGCAACAAAGGTATTCAAGAGATTATTAATTCATAAGATTGAAGGATGAATGAAAGAACTGGATATGTTTAACCTTGAGCAGACAAGAAGGAATGGAGATATGATAGCACTTAAGGGTTATCTTGCATCCAACCTGTTCTCTATCATCCAAGAGTATACGATTTAAAAAATGGGTTTAAATTGCAGGAAGGCAGATTTCGATTGGAGATCAAGAAAATTTCCTAGAGGTCACAGCAGTCAGACAATGGAGCCAGCTGTTTATAAAGATGGCAGACTCTCCAGTACTGGCAGATGGCTTGTACAGACAGATTCCTGGTTTGAGCCAGGGGTTGGGCTGAATGGCCTGAACTGCCCCTTCCGATTCTATGATCCTATGAAATTCTTTTCTAAGCAGCACAAGGGGGAATATGGAATTATTTCAGATTAATGGACAAGTGTGCCCTAATCATGTTCCTACCAGTATGTCCTTCTGCCCTTCTCCACCAACACCCTCATGCCATTTTCTTTTGTATTATGAATAGTAGATTGAAAGCAAGTATTTTATAGTGAAAAACAGTCTGGATTGATTGGCAAAAGTCACTGAGCAAATGAAATTTGATTCCTTCCTGCTTTTTCTAAGCAGCCAAGTCAGAAACATAGAAACATAGAAACAGAGCGAGTCAGAAGGGGCCTCCTGGGCCATCTAGTCTGACCTCCGACACCAGCCGGCTCCGCTCACAACATGCCCACCATGTGCATGTCCAGCCTGTCTTTGAACACCCTCACCGATGGGGCCTCAACAACCTCTCGTCGAAGCCCATTCCACATCCTCGGGGTCCTGACTGTCAGGAAGTGCTTCCTGGCATCCAAATTGAACCTTGGTTCCCTGAGCTTCACTCCGTTGGAGCGCGTCCTGCCTTCCTCTGCAGGGGAGAACAGGTCTCTACCCATCTCCGTGTGACACCCCCTCACATACCTGTATGTTGCCAACATATCCCCTCTGAGTCTCCTCCTCAGCAGCAGCTGAAATGTCCCAAACTGACACTATGAACTTCATTATTCATACCCTGCCTATTCCAATGAACCAGTTGCTGTATCTCCCGTAGTTAACACCACTGCTCACCATATTTTGTCATCACTGTGGCAAAAACAGCGAGAGAGTGCCCAATGAGCTCACTGAGGTTGTGGAATCGGGTCCGTAACATGGCTCTTGATAAGACTGCTTTCCCAGTCCCATGAGTAACCTAAAAGAAAAAACAATGGGTTTTAACAATCCACCTGAACTAGGCCTGAGGAAGGGATAAGTTACTCATGTGCCTCCAGGTACCTTTCTAGGTGACCACCAAGTTGCTCTTTAATTTTTAAAAATTACAATTTTCTTACTGACATGTATAGTGTGTTGGGACTCAGACCCTACCTCTGTCCTGTACTCACTCTTTTGGGCAGGTAATATGATAGGTATTCTGTGGTAGTTTCTCAAATTTCCAAATGTGCCCATGATTCCGAATGTAATATACATGACTTAGCATACCGGAATTCTTTGGAGTGAGTCTGGGATGTCTGTTTTCGTATTATCCATGTTTACTCCAAAAAGGACAAAGGCTGTACCATCAAGCTTCCCCCCATGGAGGAACCTGGAAGAACAAATAAGATTGAGGCCTAAGGTAGCTGTTTGTAATTTTTTATTGGTTAACAAAAATGAATAAAAATATTTTCAGAAAAGAAAAGAAAAGAAAAGAAAAGAAAAGAAAAGAAAAGAAAAGAAGCTATCTTGACAGGTCAATTAGTCTGTTCCTTTGGCTTGACAAGAAAATGCTTGATTGTTGAACTCATGCCATTCCTCCTCTGACCCTCCTTGTTCAACGCTGTCTCCCTGCACCAAACCAGTGGTGGTCTCCCTTTCACCTGCTGCTTGCATAATGTCACTTGTTAACTTTAGCCTTTCAGTAATGCATTCCAACCTCTGTTCTTTCTTGTCTAGCTGACCTTCAGAGTCTGAGCTTTATAATGTGAAATTTCTTATTTTGAGAGAAATGGGCCCAATTCCTACAAAACCTCAGAGAACCTTTTAAATTGGCAAGATAAATATTGTGGCCTAATTAAAATGGCATTTGGCTTTATGATGCACCAGCCTCAGTAGTACAGTTAGATAGTAATTTACCTTCATTTAACAATGCCCACCCCATGCTATGCTTTTCAGTTGCTACATTCCTACAAGGTTAAAGCAAAAGAAGCTGCTAATGCTAATTAAAAACAGAGAGACTGAGCATGTGCAGGATTTCATGTTTTAAGCCCACCCATGCTCCCTAAACAACATTCTCAGTGGTTTTGATGTTCTGGCATTTTTTCAACACTTTTTTGGGCAAGAGCATAGCCAAGGAATGGCCCAGAGCGGTAGGTCCATGCAGCTCATGGCTAGAACTGCAGGAGATATTGGAGTCCCCAACATCTTCAAGGCAGGAGAAGATACCAGTCATGCTGGTGAAGGAGGCTGGATCTGTGTCCTTGAGAAAGAAGGCACCTCAATAGCTCCTAAAGCTTTCTTCCAAAAGATGGTCTTCAAATAGTGAAACGGATTTCTGTGAGCTTGCTTGGTAAATGGGTGCAGGCATCAACCACATGCCTCTCACCCAAATAATGCAAGTGTGAAGAGTTCCCATCCACCAGAGGAGCTTGCTCCCATACCTCACACACTTTCTGAAAGATGTCTTCAAGGGGAAAAAATGATCTGAGCAGATGCAAAAACCAAACAAAAAACAAAACAAAAACTACAGACAAAAGTAAAGAGAAAGAACGATGACAGCAAAAAAGGCAAAATAAAACAGCAATATGCCAGAATCCAAACCTAGATGAAGAAAGTATCCTTTGGAACACCAAAGTGGTAGTGCATAAAGAACTGAGGGAATAGGCAGGAACCCACAAAGGGCATGTGGGAAAGGGGTTTCTACCCAAATCCCTCAACCAAAGAAGTTTCCTGAACCCAGCTCCCCATAGATGCACAGATACCCCAAAGAACGTTGAAGGATTGATGATGGCATCCTTGTTAAATCAATGATCCTGATTTAGTCTTTCCATCCTCATTAAGAAATCTATAGTGTCCTTAATATATGAAGAAAGTTTATACAGCAGTGGTTGAAATACATAGTGGACACACAGTGAAAATCTTCCAATTACAAGAAACAATAGGCTGACCTCTATTGGATTTTTAAAAAATGTATATTTAAGATGCATGTAAATTTTAGCTGATGTAGGGAAGATGTTAATTCAAAGGACAGACATTTCTCTGTCCAGTAAATGTTCATGCAGGATTTATGGATTACATTATCAATTTAAATCAGCTATGATATTATGATTGAGGAATGTGTATGTACTGCTATCATTCAGTTGTCTCCAAACTTCAGAAATACACTCAGTCAGCATCACAACAATAGCTCCTTAGCTCCTCCTTTATCAGCTAATTCTATAGAGTCCCTCATAAACTCCATAAAACACATCCCAGGCTTTTTCCTTAAAGATTTTTATTTCCCAGCATTCCAAACCGCTACCTTTGGTATCCTCTGAACATCACTGCTGCTGACAAGAAGTGTTTAACTCTAAACACACTTTGAAATTAGCCTGTTGTTAATCGATCATTCTAATATTTTTAACTTAAGATGGATTGCACCTATAGAGGATCCAGAGCCTCCTTTTTGGTTTGCTCTTGCATTGCTTGACACTTCTCTTTCTGTGTACAGGCACACACATCCATGCACACACACTCTTCCACAGATAGTTCAATAAGCATGTGAATTGTATGGCACTGTTTACTGAGCTGCAACCTTAAGCCTACATACTAGAAAGTAAGACAATCCTATTTAACTCACTGGATATTTTAAATCAGGGCGTAAATCACTATTTTGAGACACTTTGAATTCTGCTTTCCCTTACTGCCCCACAGATGCATACACTTACCTTGCAGTCACATGTACTGTGAAATCCCTCTCGTCATCAACATAAAAAACCTTCTCTGATGGTTCTAGGATGACCTCAAAGCTGGGCAACACTGGAGATGAAGTTGAAGAGAAGAACTTACTTATTTTTTTATTTAAAACATTTTTATGTCACCCCATCCCAACAAAGCCTCGGGGCGGCTCACAACATAACAATACAAACATTTCATTAAACCGCCCCCCCCCCCACCCAGTGCACCTCGGCTAAAAACTTTAACATTCGATAAATAATTTAACAGTTAAAATGAATTTTAAATAAAAAGGTCTTCGCCTGGCGCCGAAAAACAAATAACTACAGCACCAGATGGACCTCTCTGGGGAGCGCATTCCATAAATGGGGCGCCACCGCAGAGAAAGCCATCCTCCGGGTACTCACCCTCCTAATCTCATTCACAGAGGGTTCCCGGAGAAGGGCATCTGCTGCCGATCTCAAGGGGCAGGAG
This sequence comes from Varanus salvator macromaculatus, assembly GCA_023646645.1. Taxonomy (NCBI): domain Eukaryota; kingdom Metazoa; phylum Chordata; class Lepidosauria; order Squamata; family Varanidae; genus Varanus; species Varanus salvator. The sequence goes on from JAIXND010000795.1 coordinate 1,218,595, forward strand.
GGCATATATGAGCGTAAGAGGTCCGTCAAGTATCCAGGTCCCAAGCCGTTTAGGGCTTTATAGGTCATAACCAACACCTTGAATTGGGCCCGGACTTCAATCGGGAGCCAGTGGAGCTGATGGAGAACTGGGGTTATATGTGAATAACGCCCAGTCCCCATCAGCAGCCTGGCAGCTCTATTCTGCACCAACTGAAGTATCTGGACCGTCTTCAAGGGTAGCCCCACATAGAGCGCGTTACAGAAATCTAATCAGGAAGTCACCAACGCGTGTGTCACTGTCACCAGGCAGTCATACTCTAGGAAGGGATGCAGCTGATGTATCAGCCGAAGCTGCAGGAAGGCACTCCTCACCTCCACCATCCCCTGAGCTTCTAACGACAGCTCTGGGTCGAGGAGCACTCCCAAGCTGTGGACCCTGTCCTTTAGAGGGAGTGCTACCCCATCCAGAACAAGGCCCAAGTCCCCTATCCCGAGACCCGAACTGCCCACCAACAGAATCTCCGTCTTGTCTGGATTGAGTCTCAGTATATTGGCCCTCATCCAGCCCATCACCTCGGCCAAGCACCGGTTCAGCACAGCCACTGCCTCACCTGGATCGGTGGAAAACGAGAGGTAGAGCTGGGTATCATCAGTGTACTGATGATTCCGCAGCCCACACCTCCTGATGACCTCTCCCAGCAGTTTCATGTAGATGTTAAATAGCAAGGGGAACAAAATGGACCCCTGTGGAACTCCATGGCATAGCTGCCATGGTGCAGAGCCATAGTCCCCCAGCACCATCTTCTGAAATCGGCCGTTGAGATAGAAGCGGAACCACCACCACACAGTGCCTCCAACTCCCAATCCCGCTAGCCTATCCAGAAGGATACCATGGTCAATGGTATCGAAAGCCGCTGAGAGGTCCAGGAGAACTAACAGGGACGCACTCCCCCTGTCTCTCTCCCTGCACAGGTCATCGTACAGGGTGACCAAGGAAGATTCAGTACCGTACCCGGGTCTGAAGCCGGACTGAAATGGGTCCAGATAATCTGTTTCATCCAAGAGTGCTTGGAGTTGTCCCGCCACCACCCGCTCTAGTACCTTGCCCAAAAACGGGATGTTGGCCACTGGTCTATAATTGGCGGCCACCTCTGGATCCAGGGATGCCTTCTTTAGGACTGGCCGGACTACCACCTCCTTTAAGGGTGCAGGTACCCAGCCATCTCTTAAAGAGGCGTTGACCACCTCCAGGATCCAGGTTCCAATCCTGTCCTTGGCTTTCTTAAGTAGCCAAGAAGGGCATGGGTCTAGTAAGCAAGTGGTAGGGCGTACTTGTCCAAGCACCTTGTCCACATCATCAGGCCGCAACAACTGAAATTCATCCATTAATTGTGGACTCAACGGCGTCGATGGCAACTCCCCAGTAGACTCTGGTTCAATAGTAGAGTCAAGCTTGTGGCGAATCTGAGCGATTTTCTCCCTGAAATGCTCGGCAAACTTGTCACAGCAGGCTTTCAAGGGTGGCACCAGATCTTTCTTTGGGCCTGGGCGTACCAGGCCCCACACCACTCGAAAAAGCTCTGCCAGACAGCATTGTGAGGAGGCAATGGAAACGGAGAAGAATTTCTCCTTCACCATCTTCACTGCCACAGCATAGGCCCGATAATGGACTCTTAAGTGTGTTCAGTCACCCCGTGATCTCCTCCACCTACGCTCTAGATGTCTCCCAACCTGCTTCATCGCCCATAATTTGGTCATATATCACGGAGATGAATGGGCCCTGCCAGGTGGGAGAGGACGCTTGGGAGCAATCGTGTCAATAGCCCTGGTCATCTCCTCATTCCACAGTTCAACCAGGGCATCAACAGAATCACCAGCCTTGTCAACCAGAAAATCCCCCAGAGCTTCCAGGAATTCATCAGGATCCATCCTGCTCCGGGGGCAGACCCATACAATCGGGTCCGCACCCTTACAGAGGGAGAGGTCACTCTCGAGCTCAAACCTTATGAGGAAGTGATCTGACCATGACAAGGGTGTCAAACTTAAATTTCTCACCCTCAGGTCACCCTCTTCCTGCTCTGTTGAGAAAACCAGGTCCAGAGTGTGTCCACGTTCATGGGTCGGGCTGCTGACATGTTGAGACAGCCCCATGGCCACCATGGAGGCCATGAAGTCCTGAGCCGCACCGGTTAACTGTCTCGACATGGAGATTGAAGTCCCCCAGGACCAACATCCTGGGAGTCCAACACCAGGTCCGAGACGACCTCCATCAGCTCAGGCAGGGGGTCTGTTGGGCAGAAGGGTGCACGGTACACCAACAGAATCCCCAGTCTATCTCGGTCGCCCAACACCAAGTGGAGGCACTCCAGCCCCAGCCTTGAGAGAACAGGAAGCCCCACAAGGGAAATAGAAGCTCGATAAACCAGAGCGACCCCCACTCCCCTCCCAGCGTGGTCGGTGCTGGACCAGATACCTGGGCAGGCACAGCTGTGAGAGGGAAACATCCCCCCCCTCACCCGCCCAGGTCTCGGTAATGCAGGCCAGGTCGGCCCCCTCATCCACAATTAGGTCATGGATGAGGGCAGATTTATTGTGGCATTAATGCCAACCTGGCATTAAGCAGCAGCACCGACAGGCCCGGGGGGCAGTTGACAAGTCTACCGGGAACCCGCCAGCTGGGGGAATAACCAGAAAGGGGGAAAGAAGTATTAATGGAAGGATGAAAGAATAGTGGGCTTCTGGGACAAGTGTTAGGATCTGGGCAGCTCGAGGTCTCCATCTGCTGGGCAGAACTGTGGTGTTTGCAGAACTGGTCCTGTACGCTGCTGAAGCTCTCAACCCTTTGAGAAGCCCTGGGGAAGAGCTATATAAGAGCAAGCCATGCCCTCCAGAAACTGCCTCAGCAACACAGGTATTCCTACTTGCTGTTGTGTATTCCAGTGCCTAGATCTTGCCCAATCTTTACCCAGTTCAGTTCCTGCTTTCCTGCCTCTCACCGCACGCTGCCTTGTTACTTTGCCTAGGTGCTACTGTATTCGGCCCTCTTATTCTACCTCAGGTACCTGCTCCCTGCTCTGCTGTCTTCTCGATCCTTGTGGATAACCACACCTTTGTCTCATTCTGCTATGTACTCCTGGTTCCTGACTTTGGCCTGTCCCCTTGACTATGACTAGGGATGTGCAAGGAGTCCGGTTTGTGTGGAAAATCCATTGGATTCCCTGATTTCAGCAGCCTAGAGTCCAAGTTCTTTGCAAGCTTACCCAGCATTTGCAGGGTGCTTGCCAGAAACTGAGCCCTGCGCACTGCACAAGCAGCAGCATTCTTCCATGCCCACCACTGCCGTGAGGAAGAAGTTTGGCTGTCAGCAATGGTGGCTGGCACACCTGCATGCTGCATCCATTTTTAACATGTGCCACCACAGGCAGGATCAAGTAGGGAAGCAGGTCGGTTGCCAGGAATGGCAGCTGCCATGGACACTTGCAGCTTCCCTCTTTCACATCCTGCAGCCTCTCCTGACAGGAAAGGTTGCTGATTGCACAACTGGGGGCCCACAGTATCTGCAGACTTCCTCTTGGCTCAGCTTGCCAAGCACAAGAGGAAGTCCACAGATTCTAGAAAGATGTACTTGGAAAATGTTCGTCCCAACCCTAACTACGCCCCTGCCTCGCTACTGGGCTCTGGGCTGTACTGGACTCTGTCTTGTCTCAGGTCCTGTTGTTTGGGTCCTGGTGCATCTGCCTTGACTCCCGCCTTGGGCCCTGACAACAACTTGCATTGTTGCCACATGCAACAAACTGTGCAGCAGTTTTTATTCAAAGTATGACAACTATTTGCTCCACATTCCCACATAAAATATTGTGGGAATTAAGAAGATTGAAATAGTAAATTTCCATAAGAGAAGGAGATGTTATCTTGTTTTGAAGAGAACTGGGGTTCAGAAAAGCTGAAAGATTATGAAGTAAACCCCCTTCATGGATCACTGCCTTGCCATGGCGAAGGGGCTTGTGTAGGGACATCATTGAAACGTGGCATCAGGTCTCACAGATTTCTCCTCAGGAGGACAATAGCATTGTTCCTCATTAACTTAGCTGCTCTGTTTTCTATCAGCTCTGTGCAGTCACATGTCCTAGTTAAACCAACAAAAAACAAACAAACAAACACAAACAACCCCCCTCCCCATTGCCCCTTTTTATGGGAGCCTGAATTTGCTAGCAGTCAAAGCTCCTTTCCCCTGAAGAGGGCATGGGATGCACTTCCCCGGTAGAGACTCAGGGAGAAATGCTGAAAGCTCAGGACCTTGAGGACAGTCAGAGCAAAAGATGAAGATGAAGATGAAGATCTTGGTATGAAGGGGTATAAATCGTGTCACCCTTTCTACATGTGCACCTGTGGCTTTGCTTTCTCTTGACAGCTTGCCTTAGGACAGTTGTGAAGAGAAAACCAAGTACAACGTCCCCATTTGGAGCTTCTCTGGTACCCTGGGCATGGACAGCAGCTACCCATGAGGACATTCCACAGCCAAGGCTTTTGATTGGACACTTGGCACTTCATCTGCTCACTTCACTTGCCTGACTGGGTCAAGGTGTGCAAATTCTCATGCTCCGCCTGAGAAACATCGCTAGGAAACCTTGCAATTGTCAGCTCCTCCATTCCCCCTTGCTCCTTTACCGCCTCCTCAGGATCAGACCAATCTCTCTGAGCAGATTGTAAAATGTAAGAGACGAGACCCCTCTTTACATAATACCCCTAGACAAGAACCAATCTGTCACAAAAGGTGAACGTTGGTCTTCTTTGGGAAAGAATCAGGTGATGAAAGGGGGGATGAAACCTGGCTTGGGGCAGAGAAGGTTCTGAACAGAGACAGGCATTCTTACCAAACTTCCTGACTTCAAATTGTGTGATGAAGGTCTGCTGTGGAGAAATTTCACCCCTGGCTATAATTTTCCAGGTACCCAAACTAGAGAAGGAAATAAAAAGGTATTTTAATTGCTCCTGCTTTATCAGCTCATGGTTATTGTGTGTGCATGCACGCACGCATACTGCCATCGGTATGTATAGCATTTTAAAAGATGCTATAAGAAAGCAAATCCCAGCCCTTGAGGAGGTAACCATCTAAAATTTGATAGAGCAGAAATGTGATTAGACAGGTAGGAGAAGAACCAACCAGCTAAAAACAGAAGCGCAAGAGACTTAGGACAGTGCAGGCTTTCAGGTCAGAGATTGTCTGTATCACAGGCCGCAGAGAGGTCGAGCAGGAGGACTGAACGGGTGCCTGTACAATGAGGAGGCCATCAGTGATTTATGCGAGGACAGCTTCAGTGGACTGTCAGGGGTAAATCACTGGAGGGCATTGAGAGTGGAATCAGAGGAAAGAGTCAAGGCAGCGGAAGAAAACAGGAAGCCCCAGGTATTTCAAGGTATAAATTAGAATGCTGGTGGTTAGAAAAGGAAGACGAGTTAAAGGATTTTTGCCTGAGAACAGGGATGAGAGTAGCATGTTTTAACTTGATGCATTGCAGAAGAATCCAGAAAAGAGCAAGAGGATAATAATGGAGATCAAATCTGATACTGCTGTGGCTTGTGGTCACCGCTTCTAATTGGCTTAACAATGCTTACATTTAATTGGGCAGCCCTACCTAGGCTTAAATCCAAGACTGCAGCCAATGGTTCTAGAGTGCAGTCGTTTAAGACATTGAGGAACTTAATCTATTTGTCAGAACTGGAACATACATTTGTCCAGTCAATGTCTGGGTAGCTGAACTCATCCTTTATTACCACACTGCCCTTCTCCATCTCAAGCTTACTTTGAGCATTCTGGTCTGGGGAACAACAGCATATACAGTACCTTGGACTAAATTACTCTGGAGCCAGGTATTGCCACCCACAGAGCTTCTGCTGGGGAGTTTGTTCCTTTTAGATTATTAAGTCTGCTGAGCTCTCTGCCCTCTTTGATGTACATTCTCCACTATACCCTTCTCTGTCCTATAGAGTTCATATCCAGAGATAACTGCATTCCATTGGTTCTCTCTGTTCCTCCAGATGTTTTGATACTTATCAGCCAAAAATGGAGAGTTAAGCATGGAACAGAAAGCCTGAACCTGAAAGCTTGACTCCTGGATATGAGGAGGCTGAATCCTGACTGCTCTTCTGCTCAAATCCTCTGAAGTTCATTCAGTGGCCATGGGCAAGTCATCGTCCATCCATCTAATCTGTCTCACAAGTTGTTGTGAGGATAAAACGGCATTGTCTCATGTATGCTGCCTTAGAAAGAATGGTGGGATACTACAAGTGGACTACATAATTACAGAAGTGTGTGGAACTTTGGGGTATGCAGCAGAATAGAGGATATATGTACATCAATGAGTTTTCTCCCAAAACTACTATTTCAGATTAGTTTTTGTAGAGATTAACTACATGCCAGTAATCATGGTAAATTACCTTACAATCTCAGGTATGTTGTAAATCGCCGATCTTCCAAAGTTAATAAAATTGCGGCTGACAAGAAAGCCTTCAGGTGTCTGGAAAGGAAGGTGAAAGGTTTATACGCAACTAATGAAAAATATTTCCTCATTTTCCCTTTCCTCAGGGTTCTCTTCTGCTGCCTCAGATTACTGATGCTCTTCTTGCTTCTGGACTACACTTAGCTTTTGCAGCTCCTCCACTCTGTCTAAAAATGTTTCATTTTCCTTTTTTGTCTGGAGTGTGGGTACTCACTGTTCCAGTGCTCTCACCTTTTCTTGTAACAGGACTACTAATATGCAGCTGTTGCAACAGTAACACTGTGGAGTCTCACTGGTCCACTGGGCAACTTTAGTGATTCTGTTGTGTCAAGTGGTACTTTCAAATGACTTCACTAAAGCTTAGGAACACAGCCCAATGGGAGTGTGTTACAGGGAAGAAGACAAGTGCGTGTGGTGCATGTGCATGGGGGAATTAAAGTGAAATAAAGAAGAGAAACAAATAGGGAAATATGTTAGGGACCTCTCCTGCCAAACTCCTGTTTGTTCACTCTCTGGGAGCTTGGCTGCTTTTATCCCGGAGGCCCTAGACCTGTTCAAAGATTATAAATATTTTTTAAATGTTTAAACACCCGGAGAGCTTCAACTCTGGAACAGTATAGAAATTAAATGGTAAATAAGTAATATGCAAATACTGAGATTGAGCCTGGAAAGATCTACAGGGAAAGAATGTGCTCCACTGCCAAACTGTGGCACCTCCTTGAGGTTTTGTTCCTGACAGGGATGAAGGGATGATTTGAAACAAGGAAACAGGAAGGAAAAAAGGAGTAACAAAGAAAATTCCTTAGCCTACAGGAGGAATGGGCTGAGATCAGATAGCACAGAGTGTGAGGAAACTGGCACGTAATCAAAATGGCTGAGCTCAATGACTTCCTGAATGTTGACTGGCACGCCTGGCAGGGCAGAATGAGCCTACTGTAATTCACCAGGGAGGGATGGGGTGGGAGAGAAGGGCTGGTATTGGAGCAGTGCGGAGTAGGCAGACAGAAAAGACTGTAAACTCCTGGTACCCTAGCCAATGAGGGGGAAAGGAGGAGGGACAAAGCGATGAGGAGAGGGCATAAGTTTGGAAGATAGACATCTGCTCAGGAAGTTGGAAGAAGGGAAGGAAACCATTCTGGTTCCCTTTATTGCAATAACGTTCCAAAAAGAACTCTCTGCATGCTTAGAATACTTTTCTCTTCCAAAGGAAAGGAAAGAGTGTTTCTAACAGTTCCTAAAGGAAAGTTTGTTATAGTCCATTATCAGACACCCTTCTATCTAGCTTGCTTTACTAAAATGTCACATTGTGCATAGTTGCATTCCAGAACAATGAACCTATACACCAGCCACCTATAGCTTAGAACTAACACAATCAGAACTGGCTTGTTCTAAGAGAATTAATCATTGCTAAAGCATATCTTACAATTTTTTACTGGTCCTAAAGGGAAGGGGAAGAAGAGCTCCCCACCCCCTTCCTCTATAAGGATGGTGACAATTTCTACATTACTCTCTTAAGAAGCTTTAGCAAAGTGGCCTGAGCTCCCATCAAGGTACACAGAAACAGTGTGGTGAAGCAGAGCATTGGAATTAGACCAGAGAGAGAGTGTTTGGGTCAAATCTCTACTCAGTCATGAAGCAAACTGGATGGCCTTGGGCAACTTATTCAGCCATGGCTATGCACATAAAATAGGTTGCTCAACCCACACCTCTGGATATGAACAATAAATATATGAGTAACATAAGAAGTAAACATCTCACATACTTGAGCTATTTGTGTGATCAATCACTTTATTCCAATATAGACAAACAGCTGTACCTAGAGGGTTCAACGGTAAACTCCTGTGTAAGAGATTTCCAATCCCAGTTTCTTTCTTTCTTTCTTTCTTTATTTAAACAATATCAACTGGTTAGTTTTTCTGTTATGGAAATTCACACCAATTTAGAAACTCATTAGGAAAGAAGCAGCAAGTAACTTTCTCAGTGACTACCTTGACCAATTACATCAGAGACAGAACTTGCTTTTGATTGAATCTATACTCTGACCTGGTTCATGTAATGAGAAGCCACGGTGGGTAAATTTCTCTGTGGGGTTTCTTGTTGCAGTGCTGGCCATCATTTAAAAAATTCAAGCCATAACAGAACTTGGGGGAAAGGATGCCACAGCTGGGATGGTTAACAAGCCACCCAGATCCCATGGGCTGTTTTCAGACTGGTGAGTGGCTTGTTAACCACGCTCCCTCCCCCCACACACACACCTGTGTTGCACATAACAAGTGATGGCACCCACTTGACACTTCAAAGTGGCGGGCAGCACTGTGACAAGAAAATTTATTCATGTCTTCCTGTTAATATGCAAATAAGTTCTCCATCTCAGGGCCGTCTTCATGCATGGGCCTGATGGGCACTTGCCCGTGGGCCCCATACTAATCTGTGTATGTTAACCCTTGGAAAATTGGAAAACGTCCAAAATTAACAGTAGTTGTAGTTGTCGTAGGGGCCCCAGTACACTTGTTTGCCCGGGGCCCATAATGCGGTTAAGACGGTCCTGCTCCATCTCAGTCAGGAGGCCAGCATCCACTGCTCAAAGCTGCTCATATGGATGTGCTCTCTCAGACCCTCTTTTCTGTAAGGACTGCTGCACATGAGCTGAAGCCCAAGACTGCTGCCACCAACTGGCTCAGAGTATTTCAATGCACCCGGTTTCAGTGGCTGGTGCAGCTCAAGGTGTTTCAACACACTCAGTTTCTGGCATCCTGGTGGAACTGCCAAGGAACATAAGGAGAGCCATGCTGGATCAGTCCACGGCCCTTCTGGTCCAGCATTCTGTTCACACAGTGGCCAACCAGTTGCCCATGGGACCTACAAACAGGCCTATGTTCCCTACCCAATAGTGTACGTAGCCATACTGCCTTCAATACTGAATTTCTCTAATCACCTTTTAAAGCCATCTAAAATGGTGGTCATAACTACATGCCATGGTAGCAAATTCTATAGTTCAACTAAGCACTGAGTGAATGAGTGCTTTTTTATCTGTCCTGAATCTCCCAGCAATCAATTCAATGGAATGCCCCCAGGTTCTTGTATTATGAAAGAGGGAGGTAGCAACTTTTCCCATGCCCTGCCAAATTATGTACAACTCTATCATGTCTTCTCTCATTAGTCTTTTTCTATGTTAAGTAGTACCAGGCACTAATCTCAAATGTACTGATGTGGAGGTTAGCAGGGAGTCAGCTTCTCAGATTGCCAATTTGGGGTGCCAGGTGCTCCTGGGTGGAAACACAACCAAAATATAAATGCTGAAACTTAACTGTTAGACACTCAGACCAGGCATGAGTTATGATTCAAGGGCTGTGTACAGGCACTCTCATAGTGCTCACCTCAAAGTCAACAGTCATTCTTTTCTCCACAGACTCCAAGTTGTGATTCACAGAAAATACACGATAGCGCACTGGGAAAGAAAAGAAAGAGCATTATTGGCACAAGTACTCTCCTTTCCTTGTTTGGAATTGTCTGTCTTTAACTCTCTTGATATCTAATGCTGCCACCAGGAATTTAATTCCAGCCTTTTAAATCAACCTCCCATTGTATTCTGCCCAAGCTATAAGGCTCCTTCATTGGAATATGTGATCCTGAGGATAAGACAATGGAATTCAATCAGCCTTTGGTTCTAAGTTAACGATTAAAAAAAAAAAACATTATTCATGCAATAAGTGTATTGGTTTCAAGATATTCAGTAACTTATTTCCTTAGTAAATAAAACAATGCATATTAACAGCTTCTGACTGTGGTATCTCACTTTTTCTCTTCACAAACACTCCTCACTCATAAATCCTCCTTTCTCTCCTGGACTCAGGCTTCTCATTGCTTCTATCACTCACACCCTTATAATACTTGACAAAATTTGGTTTTGACTCCCCCTAGTCACTAATATGTCCTCCAAGTATTCTACTTCTACTTAGTCCCTCAAGTGCTTTTCACAGTGTTACCAAGAACACTCCCTTTCACCCCACTTAAGTTAGCCTAAGGAAGACCACATAGCCAGAGACCCTCAGCTGTGTTGCATTTCCTGTCCAGGAGGAAGGAGGGGGAGACAGGAGAGCAATGAACCCTGTGTGAACTCCTGTGACAGGCCCACTAGATGTCAAAGAGGGCAAGTGGGGAGAACCCTTGGCACCTGGGACTGGTTGAAATCTCAATTAAAGTAGCAAAATACATTATGAATTACAAGAAGGTGAGAAACATGAAGCAGGTGTGAATGGTTTGGAGATTATTAGTGGACATATGGGAAGGGAAGTCCTTGGAACAATAAAGAGTTTTTCTGTAAACTAACAAAAGGAGCAGTGAACAATATGCGAATGTATCAACTTTGTATCCGGAATCATGTTTGTGATGTGGGGTATATATTAAGTTATAAGCCTAAAGAAGCCAATGGAGATGGATCAAAACAAGTAATCAGCATGTGTCTGAACATGTCTGATTCAGTGTATAAAGGAACTCCCGAGTTACGGGTGAAAGATGCTTATTATGTAATTTTTAAATCCCTAGAGATACTTTCAGGTACTGATATGGAATGTTTAGAGGAAGTTAGTACTACAGCTTTTGGTTTCTGGACTTCATACATCTTTACTCTCAGTATTTTTCTTCCTTGTAGAGAAATATGGATGTGTTTATGTACAAAGTTTACTAAATGAATGCATTTCTCTTGCACTTAAAAACATATTTTCCTTCTATTAACTAAAGCACATTTGTGTGCTTTTTTCTAGTGCAGGCAATTTTCATGTGCATTTTTCCAAGCATCTGTATCTTTCAAACACATATTTTAATGCAAGAATTGGATCACAAGCATGTAATAGGGCAGAAAAGGGCAACCCAAATGATTACGGGGCTGGAGCAACTGTCTTACAAGGAAAAGTTACAACATCTAGAAAGAGATTATTCAAAGAAAGGATGAGTGAAAAGAGACATCCTAGGATGTACAAAATTATGCATGTTGTGGAGAAATTGGATAGGGAGATACTTTTCTCTTCCTCTCATAATCCTAGACCCTGGTTTCTTCCCATTAAGTGGAATGTTGGGAGATTAAAGACAGATAAAAGGAATTACTTATTCACAGGGCACAAACTACAGAATTTTCTACCACAAGGTGCAGTGATGGTCACTTAATAAATAGCTGAATAAATAAGTATACTATTAAAGAAACAGTAGAAATATAAATAGCTATTAAAGACTATTAGTCATGTTGACAATATGCTATCTCCAGTATCAAAGACAGTGTCCCTGTGCATACCAATTGCTGAAGGACACACACAAGAGGCTGGCATTAGGCATCCCACAGACAGATAGCTGGCCACTGTGTGAACATGAACAATGGGCCTGAGGGACCGTTGAGCCGATTCAGAACAGCTATACTTTTAAAATGTTTTCTAAAATGTGTTGATGTAATTGCAAATTCTATTAAACTCCATTTCCAATTCTAGGAGGTGCTAATTGGGTAATCTTGTATAAATTTACAAGTCCAGAATGTGTAATTTATTTCACATCCCTACTTAATGCATTTTAACAGCCTTAACTAAACATAAGGGCTTTGACGAGGGCATTATTTTCCATGCCAATCTTCCATTTGCTCCAATGTCATTTGTGGTCAATGACATTGATTGATTCCTCATGACAGTAAATATCTAGCAGAGAAGCCAAAGGCAGATCCCAAGAAAGCTACTCATTCCACATGCCTACTGCGGTCCCAGATACTTGTACAGATGCAGCCAGCAGGGGCCTTTACCCAAAGATCCAGGTGTATAAACAGGTCGATCTGTCTGAATGAAGATATAGGCATCCTGGAAGGAGACCAATACCACCTTCTGCAATGTGAATTGAGGACAGCTGGCCTGAACAACCACATACTTGTGTTTCTTTGAATTCATCTTCATCTCGCTAGCAGGAACCTGTATGGAATATTGGAGATTAGAAACATTTCCTAGCAATTACCAGCATGACAAATGCTATCACAGAAATTATATTCAAGGTGCTGTAGGATAGGAGCCCCTCCACGGTATACCTAGAATACTCCTAGACATGCACCCTTGTTTTCCCTTGGCTCTAAGACAATGACTGCTGATTTTTTTTAGATCTTAGGCAAGGGTAGAGAAACTTCATGAGAAGTGGGGACAACCCAGACTGGACATGGCCATATGTTGGGAAAGTCCAAATAAATCCTCAAAGAAAACAATATACTTTTGCATGTCCTCTAATACAAAATCTGGCAGCAGTGCCCTTATTTTCAGATAAGACAAGCCCCTAGCTGAAACAATGCTGCAGGCCCATCTGCAACTGCACTTCCTATGCAATGTAAAATACCTAGCTGTCAAGACCAGAGGCAGCTTCAGGGCTCCCTCTGCTGGCCAAGGCCTGGCAGAGCTGCTCTGATGGTTACAGGACTCTGACCTCAGTTCGTGGCAGCTGCCGGGGCTCTCATGAGTTCCACCTGGGGAAGAGCTATATAAGAATCAGCTCTTTCCCCTCAGATGCTGCCTTGGCAGGGAAGGTGTCCTGTTGTTGGTGAAGCTCTTCCTGGTCTGCTAGACTTGGTACTCTGTGCTGGTTGTCCTGCCTGTGTCCTCTTTTCTTCCCAACTGGCCTGCCCTCCTTGGTTCTCTGACCCTTGGCTTGCTCTGGACTACATTTTAAACCTATTAAATTTCAGTATCTCCTGATTTGTTTTATTTGTTATCTGTTACTCAAGCCTTTGGTGGGTCATTATTTTTTTTCTGATGCCTATAATAATTTCTCAGTGTTTCTGTATTAATCTCCATTGTCCTCACCTTCTCACCCGTTCAGAGCCTCATTACTGCCCTGAAACTGTGTACATGACCCACAAGTTCATAGCCAGTTCAGTATACTGGCTACCCAGCTGCACTGGTTTTTCTCTGTCCGAGTAGGATTCCTGGGGGGTCCTGCCAATAAACTGCTGAAACTGAATGTAGCATCTTCTGTGTGAATCCAAGATTTCCTGTCACATACAGCTGCTGGCACTGACCCCCAGTATGATTGCCTGATATGATTAATTCACACACACATACATTTCCCTCTACTGCAATCAGCCTTTTAACAATCCTCAGTTAGTGGCAATGGAAGCTTTTTAATTGCAGCGAGGCCCGTAGACCCACCTTTATGATAGGTGTTGCCATCATTCCATTTCCTTGGTCCAGAGTAGCTTGCACTAGGAATAAAATATTCCTCTGTCTTCCAAATTCATACACAGTTACTGTGATTCTTGTTGGTGAGCTGAGTCCATGAGCCTCCACTACAATCTTCTCTTCACTGTCCAACCACAGAACATTAGGTGTGATAAGGGAATAGCTGTGAAGGACAAAGATTTCAGGCATTTGTTTAAGCTGAAGTATCAGGCTACAACTCCACACTGTATGTCTCTGTCTCTCTGGAAAAGTCAAGAAACAAACGCCCTCTAGGGTGGCAGTGCTCATACTCATCCCTATCATGGCCATGACAGAACAAATGCGAAGTGATAGGTGACATATTTGAGGTGGTCAAGCCATGGTGTAGGAACATAGGCAGCAATTCATTTAGGCTAGGCCAGAATCCTGAATTACCACATTTTTTGCTCTATCAGCAAAAAAAATTGCTTATTTTTTGCTCACTTTTCCCCCCCTCAAAAGTAAGGGGAGATGTCTGTGCATCTTAGAGTGAATATGTGTGCAGTAAGTCTGTCAGATGTGCAGCCCATGGGGAAGTGATGGGGAATGTGCCTGTGATTATGTGCCCATTTGGTTCAGAAATTTTTTTTTCTTGTTTTCCTCCTCTAAAAACTAGGTGCATCTTATGGTCAGGTGCATCTTATAGAGCGAAAAATACGGTAAGTAAAGAAGAACAACTTATTCACTCCCTATGAAGAAACAGGAAAAAATAACTGTAATGTTTTGTTTCAATAACTTAGGGCCTGAATGGGTTGACAGATGTTAAAAAGCTTTTTTACTAGAGACTTGTATCTTTTTACACTGTAAATATGGCGTGCTAGCAAATTGGCACTGACTGCTGCCATTAAGCCAGAAAAATTAAGCTCTTTCTGTATGGGAGGGTGAGAAATTGGAGAATAACTGAACATCTAAGGTTGCCCATTGGTCCTAAAGTTAAATAGAGAAGGGCTGGCAGAATATTGGCTGCACCAAAGCTGACTGGCTGCTGGGTTCTGACTGGGGTGAATATAGGCAACTGTGGAAAACTCTTTAAGAGGAGTCTGAAAGGAGACTTTTCCCGAGGAAGAGAGGATGGGGTGCCTGAGATGGAAATCAGAGAGAAGGCTACCTTTCAAGCCATCACTGTTAGGTCTGTGCCTTAACTGGGATGGCGCTTGATACAGTAATGGGTTTAAAATTGGTTAGGGGTAGGCACAAAGGTGTGGTAGTAAAAGTAACTGTACAAAAACCCTGTTTAAAAGTGGTAGCAGCCTTCAGCCTGCTTTATTGTGTTTCTTTCTTTTCAATAAAATATTAAATAGTTTCTGTTGTCACTTACCTGTTTTGATTCACACTTAATGGCCTTAAGGAAAAAGGCATATTTTACAGTAAAGCAGTGCAGTTCAATGATGGAAATGAAGGGGGCAACTGCTCAGTGATGGCAGTTGATCTGTCACGCTTGATAGTAGGTATCCGATTCCCCTAACAGAGCCTTTATCCTATGACCATGTTCTGCACACCCTTGTACAAGTCAAGACTCATGGAGGAAGTATACACTCACTCGGCAAATGTGTGCTCCCCGCTGAGCCCGTTGCATCCGCTGAGGCAACCTGAACACGAGCACAGGTGACATTTGCAGCAGAGAGCTGGCAACCAAGGGCAGGGAAGGTGGAGTCATTTTATGCCCACTGGTTATTTCCTGAACTCTGGGTGCAAGCCCATTTGCCATTTTTTTGGAGGCCAGAAGAAGCAAGGTGACAGGAAGCAGAATTGTAAGAGGCCTGGGTTAATTTTCAGGGGAGCTCAAGGGAAAGACTAAGTGGGCCCTCCTGCCTACAGATTTTCCCCTGCAAATGCCCCTCTCCACGCCCCTGCCCTCTCGCTTATCCTCTTCGGCATACAGCTGGCCCTTGCACTCCAGGAGCAGAGAGGTTGTTTTCATTTCCCTCGCCCTGCTGGGAACCGAGCTTGAAGCAGCGTGCTCAGCCACTCGGTGCCAAATAGCTTCTCTTCTCCCCCGCTCTTCGTGAAGGTGGCAACAGAGGATTTGCCGGAGTTCTACTCAGTAATATTCACCTCTGTAGCACGAAAGAAGGATCTCTGGGATGGTGACAGGCTTGATGAATAATACCTTTTCCAGATGACTGTGGAAGAGCAAGGTCTCATCAGCACCAAAGGTTTCTATTTCTACATTCTTTTTTGGGTTGTTGTGGGGATTTTAATATCATTTCCATTATATTGTGGCTTTTTATTTTTATTTTTTTAATTTTTTGGGCGAGAGATTTTGGCACTATCTGGGATGTTTGACTCTATTTTGGTTTGTTTCTAGTTCCATTCTTTTTAAATTTTACAGGCTTTGTAAAAATTCTGTGTTAATCACAATGAATATTTGTTTGAAATGTTTGGACTGAAATAATGCATGATTTATATGTTGTATCATTTAACAGTTGGTAACTTCTGTAAAAATGGTAAAACATGCTCATGCAGAGAGGTAAGCAATATGTTCTTTCTTTTTCTATATTTAATGTGATATCATAGATTTTAAATGAACAGATGAGACTGCCCCCTAGCTTAAATAAGCTTAATGTCAAGGTGACTTTAAAAAAAAACAAAAAAAAAACAAGAAATCCATTTGATAGCTTTAGCTATACATTTGTCCAGAAAAGATTGGGCAGGAAGACCTATGTACCAGATACCTACACAAAGGTTAAAGGGACTACTATTTTAATTCATTGGTGACTCTTCAATTTAACAAGGGATTACTGATCTTGATGGTTGCTTTTTTTATTTTGGTTGGGAAATATATTAATCAAGTAATTGTCATGATTAATATGTATGCACCTAATAATGATTCTCTGGTGGTTTGGGCTATACCTGCTCTCAAAAGGCAAACAAGGGTGAGATTTACATTTCAGACCTATATGATTGAATTTAGTTTCACTGCTGCTTAGATAATTTTGTATTTTGGCAAGAGACGGTAACCCTTCAATTTCCTTGTCCATCATAACTTCTGATCAGATTTGCCAAGGCCAAAAGCTGCAGAAATAAAAAGATTATTTTTTGATTTCTACAACTTTGCTACTTCAAATAAATGCTTGTAAGACTGATATGCTGGACAGCTCAGGTCAAGACCCAGTCTGATTGACATTGAAAATTTCAGATTTGCCCAAGGGTCCCTGGGCTTTGGAACTTGAATGTTTATCTTCTGAAACATGAGGTGTTTTTTAAAAAACAATTTTGTGCTTACTCAAGTATTTTAAAAATTAATGGGGGTTCTGTTGATTCTTCAACCTTTTATACGGAACTGAATTATTGCCGATGCCACCTATAAGAATAAATAAAGCATACCAGACATGAATAAGAAGTTGAAATTTCTTATAATCCAGCTTGCTTCTAGCTTAACTGCACAAAATGTTTATCAGGAGTTGCAAAATGTTAGTAAAACAAGTAGAACGTTTTTTACAACAGGAAGAATTTACTTTAATCATTTTATGGCATTTGGAAAAATGTTGCACATCCCAGTAAGCTTTTGGTAAGTAGCAAAAACACTGAAACATTATTTCAGCTGTTAAGGAGGAGATTGGTACAATGTATACCTCTGATATATACATAAACTCACAATTGTTAAAAGTTTTATTCTGATTTGTTCAGTACAGCAAGCAAATTATCTAAGGAGAACATGGATGTTTTTTTCTTTCAGGTTGTTCTTCCATAATGGCAATTTCTCTTGGCATCTTTGAATATTAAAGAAATTATGAAAACAATTACAAATATGAATCCTGGGAAATCACTTGGTTTGGATGGCTTTCCAAATGAATGGTAAAGAAACATTTTCCAAATTGTTAGTTCCAAAGCTTTAGCTTTATAATTATATCTATAATCATATTTTGATTTGGACTGCCTTTTTATTATTAAAGCTTGCATTACAGTGATTCCTAAACATGGCAAAGATCACACTCATTGTAGTAACTACTGACCTACTTGCTAATTAATATAGTTACTTAAATAGTTAATGCAATTCTGGCTGATAGAGTGCTACAGTTATCACTACCCTGGTTTAACCAGTTCAGCTGGGATTTACTGAACCTAGGAAGGAGGCTAATAATTTCAGGTTATCAGGTTGTTGATTTGATAGCTTTAAAAACTGATAGAATAGACCAGGCTGCCATTATTTCTTTAAATGCTGAAAAAGCATTTGATAAAATATACCAGAAATTTATTTTCATTGCACTAAGCTTACTAGCAGAATTTATTTAATAGAGTAGAATTATGACCATAGTCTCGTCTTGGCTTTTTTTTTTTTTTTTTTTTCTCACTTGGGAATGGTAACAGGGATATATACTTTCTCCATTGATATTTTATTTATGTTTGGAACTCCTGGCATGTGCTAGTAGTATTCATAGATTTGTGCATGATTGTTTAGAATTTAATATTATTCTCTATGCTGATGATGATTTATTGTTTATCTCTAGCTTTCATACAGTTGATTGATACTTTGGTAATTTGACTGATTGAAGTTTGAACTGATGCCAGTTGAAAACACTATATCTCTTAGCATATTACTTAACAGGCAGTTTTGATGGTGTCAGATCTTATTATTTGTTCGGGAATACTTATTTTCAGAGACATAGCACAACTTGAATAATGACAATTCTATGGCCATCCCGAAGCTATGTAGATGACCATAGGAGACTTCAAACTCTGCTATGAAATCAGCTCTCTAAGACTTTACTGGATGTGAAAAGTGTGGAGGCAGTCTCATGGTAAATTGAATGTACAGGGGAAACTGGATTTTAAAATGGATAAGAAAATTTTTTGTGGTGGACATGGATGGATACTTTGATTTTCACTTTGCATCTATTAGGAAGTGCTGTTAAGTTTTTGTTGTTCTTCACTTTATAGACCAAATACCATTTGCCTGCTGTAGCTGAAAGGCAATACTTGCGATTGCAACATTTGTTAGACCTAGGTTTGACTCTGCTGCTTTTACAGCTTAACTGGAACCAGTTACGGAGGCTGATCAGTACCAGGATCAGAGACTGTTTTAGCCTGTAAGTGTCTGCAGGATTAGAAATACACCTGTAGGTGCTTACAGGGACCCACCACTGGCAATGATGCAGTGCAGCGGCAAGCACTGGAGAGCAGCGTAAAAGGCTTCATGGCACTGCTGCCCAATGCCATAGCAACATGAGTTGTTTTGGTGGCAACTTTGTGCTTCAAGTTCCAGCTTTGCCTTGCTCTAGCTTCCCTGACTCCTCCACTGAGCCAGTCTGTTCCCACTTCTATCCTTGTCTCTCGCCTGACCCTGGCCTGCTAAGTACATGCACCCGTCCTCCCTGACCTTGTCTTGCTTCTGATCATGACTTTCTTACCAGTACCTGACCCTTGGTCTACTCGTGCATTGTGCTTTTGCCTGAACCGTGTCTTCTCACTGACTCTTGACTTGGGACTTCTCAAAGATGTGCTTCTGGTTCTCTCAACCTCAATCTCCACCCACCATCTGCATCCTGACAGTAGTTGCCTACCATGCTTGAAATTACTGGTTGTAATGTCTGGGACAATCTACAATCATAAATACTTATCAAGATAGTGCACAGATTTTAAGGCACAATGGAATGGATACTACACTTTTCCACTTTGCTTGATCAATAGATGCTGATTGGAGACACTATATGGCATAACATTTAGGCACTGTATTTGATGATGATGACATTCATCCATCGTTTTCGATGAGGACCTTGACATCTAATGGGTTGTGAGTTGTCCGCAGTGTGTCCGCAGGTGGCTGATAAGGCCAATACAGGCACAGAGTGTTCTGCCATATGTCAGGCAGACATGTGTGAGCACCACTGTTACAACGTTTGCAACTCCGGCTTTATGGAGTGCTCGCTTCTCTTGTGCTATGGTTGTCCGTCTGGCTTCAGAAGTTTGGCAGCCTTGGTGGATCAGCGTGTGCCATGTCGATCGGTCTTGTGCCAGCATCTCCCAGGAGGTGGTGTTGATAACCAGGGACTTGAGAGAGACTTTCAGCATGTCTTTGTATCACTTCTTTTGTCCCCCATGCGATCGCTTTCCTCGAGACAGCTCACCATAGAAGAGCTGTTTGGGGATGCGGTGGTCTGGCATCCTTGCAACATGGCCTGCCCAGTGTGTCTGGGCTTTCATCAGCGGGGTGTGAACTGATGGCAGGCCTGCTCTGGAGAGGACCTCTGTGTCTGGCACCTTGTTCCGCCACGAAATCCTCAAAAGTCTGCAGAGGCAAGTCATGTGGAAGTGGTTTCGTTGCCTAGCGTGCCTCCTGTAAACCGTCCAAGTCTCACTGGCATACATCAGGGTGGTTAGCACTACTGCTCGGTAGACTTTAAGCTTTGTAGCAAGGCCTATTCCACGGCGGTCCCACACTTTGGTCTGCAGTCTGCCGAATGTAGAGCTTGCCTTGGTGATTCTGCAGTTGACCTTGATGTCAATTGTCACTGCGCAGGAAAGGGTGCTGCCAAGGTATGTAAATTGGTCCACTGCTTGCAGCTTTTGTCCCTTCACTGTGATGGTGGGCTCTTGGTGTTGGGCTTTCGGAGCTGACTGATGCATCACTTTGGTTTTCTCTGTGTTGATGAGGAGGCCGAAGTTGTTGCATGCTACTGCAAATTTGTCCATGCTGGCTTGCATTTCCTGCTCTGATCCAGCATTCAGGGTACAGTCGTCAGCAAAAAGGAGGTCTCGTAGCACAGTCTCCTTTATCTTGGTGACAGCCTGGAGTCTTCGCAGGCTGAACAGCTTCCCATTGGTCCGGTATTTCAGGCTGACTCCCAAGGAGTTGTTCTGAAAGGCGTCTGTCAGCATGGCTGAAAACATTATGCTGAACAGGGTCGGAGCCAGCACGCACCCTTGCTTGACGCCATTTGTGACGGGAAAGGCCTCTGAAGCTTCTCCGTTGTCCAAAACACGAACTGTTATGCCATCATGGAACTGACGTGCCATCAGGATGAATCTGTCAGGGCACCCAAACTTCGACATGATGCGCAACTCACAGTATCAAAAGCCTTGGTGAGGTCCACAAAGATGGTGTACAGTTCACGATTCTGCTCTTGACACTTATCTTGGAACTGTTGGGCTGCAAAGATCATGTCCACAGTGCCACACTCTTTGCGGAAGCCGTACTGTGTCTTGGGTAGTAGACCCTGTTGCAGGTGGTCAGTCAGGCGATTCAGCAACACATGTGCAAGGATCTTGCCTGCAATGGAGAGCAGTGATATTCCTCTATGATTATCACAGACTTGTTGATTTCCTTTCCTCTTGTAGAGGTGTACGATGGATGCGTCTTTCAGTTCCTGAGGAATGGATCCTTGATTCCAGAAGGATGGGAACAGCTGAGTGACAAGCACTGCACCACCTCCCTTATAGATTTCTGCTGGGATCGCATCAGATCCTGGGGCCTTGCCACTGGACAGCTGGCTGATGGCCTGTAGGGTTTCAGGCTTTGATGGTGGGGCATCCAGGCTGTGGTTGATAGCCTCCTGGGGCATTCTGTCAATCACCTTGTCATTGATGGAGGATGGGTGGTTCAGTACGGATTGGAAGTGCTCAGCCCAACATTGTAGAATCAGAGTCTTCTCAATAATGAGAGTTGCACCATCTGAGTCTAGTAAAGGGGAGCTCCCAGAAGGCTGAGGTCTGTACAAGGATCTGAGGGCTTCATAGAACCGTTTGGCATCATTTCTATCATCAAACTTCTGGATTTCATCTGCTTTAGCACTCAACCAGGAGTCCTGCATCTTGTGAAGCTTGCTCTGTACAGTCCTGCAAGCGTTGCTGAAGGTGTTTTTCTTAGCTGTCGACAACGGGTTGTTCTGATGAGCACTGTGAAGGTGGTGCTTTTCAGCAAGAAGGGCCTTGATCTCTTCATCATTTTCATCAAACCAGTCCTGCTGTTTTCTGTGTGAGGGTCCAGGAACCTTTAGTGCAGAAGAGTGCACAATATCCTGGAAGTGTTCCCAGTCCTTCTCAGCATTTTCCTCTAATTGGAGCTCTGAGAGTTGGTTGTCAAGATCTTCTGCTAGTGAAGCTGCTGTGTTGGGGTTCCTCAGTTTAGTGACGTTGATCATTTTCATCACAGCTTTGTTTCCCTGCGGATGTCTCTTAGGCTTGATGTGAAGGCTTAATTTGGAGATGATGAGTCTGTGGTCAGTCCAACAGTCAGCACTCGGCATGGCCTTGGTCACCCTTACATCCTGTCTGTCTTTCCTCCACACGATGACATAATAAGATGCCAGTGCTTGGAGTGTGGGTGCATCCAGGATGTCTTTTTGTGAGTGGGCAGGCAGAAGATGGTATTAGTGATGATCAGATCATGAGCCACACATGTCTTCAGTAGTAGTAACAGCAATGGCCTACATTTGCCGATTCCATTTTTTCCAATGACGCCATCCCAGGCAGAGTGATCAGATCCTACTCTCGTGTTGAAATCGCCAAGTAGAATCAGCCTGTCAGTGCACTTCACGGATGAGAGTAGGGCATCGAGATCTTCATAAAACTTGTCCTTGATTTCATCCGGATTCATCATTGTGGGTGCGTAAGTGCTGATCAGTGTGGCTTGCTTTCCTCTCAGTAGTGGGAGATGCAATGTCATGAGTCAGTCGTTCACGCCCGTGGGAAGACTGACAAGTAGGGGGACAAGATGATTCTTAACCACAAAGCCAACTCCAGATTCACAACGTTCGTCACTGCTATGTCCACACCAGAAGAACATGTGACCATCTCCTGTTTCTGTGAGCTGACCTTCGTTGGCTAGGTGAGTTACACACTGGGCCACAATATTGATGTTAAATCTTGTGAGCTCTCTGGCGACCAGGGCTGTTCTTCTTTCTGGTCGATCTGCTGGGGGTTGTCTTGAAGCGTGCATACATTCCATGTGCCAATAGTCAGTGGTGTTACCTTGCGTTTGCGTTTTGTTTGCAGTTTTGTTGTTCGACCACATAAGATGGGATCCCCTCCAGCCACGGTAAGCTGGCCAGGGTTCTGTGAAGCAAGCAATGTTTAGGGCACCTTTTCTAGTCCCTTCCTCTTGCTACAGAGGTGAGCAGTGCGGTCCTAAAGAGGGCTGCTCAGTCACTCAGGTAGATGCCGAATCCAGCTGTTGCTTCAGTCAGCAAGTATACGACCATTAGACCTGAGCCGCCTGTGTACAGGTCCATGGCTACAGCTCCCAGTGTATCCACATCTGCTGCTTCATCACTCATCCATCGCCACAGGATTTTGAGGTTTACTAGAACTGAGGATGTCAAGACTTGCGCGTGGATTGAATTAGTGAGGGAGAGGTGCGCATAGTCAGCCTCACTCTCTCTTCCCAGAATCCATCTTGCTCCAGTGGCAGGACAAGAGTTGAGATGGTTGGAGATGGGCTGGGCGCAGTGATTGAACAGGGCATCTTCGTGTCTTGCTGTGCTCTTAGCGTATCGCAACGCTTGCAGAAACTGCCTTCATGACCGTTTGTCTGTATTTGAAACATCTGTAGATCTCCGTTTATATCTACTTCAGTAGAAAAATAGTGTACTGTATCTACTGGATGTCACAATGTCTCTTTAATAAGGATTTGTCTAAGTTGGCTAATTGCTGGAGATGTAACATCTGAATAGCCTCAACAAATATGGCAAAAGTCAGGGATACTGGGAATTGTGGTCCAAAACATCTGGAGGGGTCTATGCTGAGGAAAGCTGGTATAAAGGATTTATTGAAGATCCTCATTTTGTATTACTCCTACCCTTCTCATTTTTAACTCTGTTAAGCCTTTCTCCCTGCACCATTTCCCTTGTTTGTATCGCTCACCCACAAAGTTACTATTTGCCCTTTACAGAACCATATGCAGGTGCCATTTGGATAATAGTTTTGGGCAAGGATGAAAGAAATGACACAGGCAACAGTTAACTCTGCCCTTTTGCAGTGTAGCAGCTTCAATCTAATTTGCTGCTCATTTTGATTGCTGCTTTTAATTTAAAAATATAAACAGCTAAAAGAGCTACAGTCATGAATCTCCCATATCTCTTGCATGGCTCTTGGTGGTGCAACTTGAGAACTGCAGTGTAATCAGTACATAGATCACTGTGGAAGTCATGATATGCAAGATCAGTCACCTGAATATGAGAAGTCATGGAGGACTACAGCATGCATGCATGAATACAACCCGGCAAACTAAATGTGTCTAGTTGCAAAACATGCAGATTTAAACAAGTTTAATAATAACAACAACTGGTGATGACATAATAGTATCTTCAAGTTCAGAGCCAGAATACATGGTGTAACTGTCCCAGCGTTATCTCCATCACACTGTGTTTGCAACTTTCCCAGAAGTACATGGCTAGCATTGTCTGTAGACTAAAGTAGATGGACCTCTGGACAGAACCAGTGGAACTCTTATGCTCATTTATGTGGTTCAAATGCTTTTTGAGCACAGAATTCTTTTCAGAGGAAATTTATTTCATAAGCAGTCCTCCTAAGAAGGGCATTCTAAATCTGATAGAACTTCACAACATGTGACATCAGACAAAAGAAGAGATAAAAATGCACAGAAAATGCTTTTCCTGAGCAGAGGATAAAGCCCTATATTAGGTTTAAAACAAGAAATACTTACAGCTGACTGTGAGAAGCTGCTGGGAAAGCAATCACCAAGGCAGCCACAAAATAGAAAGCAGTCCCCTCCATGGTGCTCCAGAGGACCTGGAGACCAGGTTGTGACTCAGTTATTTGTTCTGTGAACATCTCTCTCCCTTAAGCTAGGCTGCTTTGCAAACAGCTGAGTGGTTAATCAGTAAATGGAGAGAACAATTAGGGAGAATAGTACTGATAAAAAAGTAGAATTCCATGGCCGCTTGACTGGAACAGGAATCTGACAAGTTTTGATCACTTAGAACATGGATGCTTGACTCTTTTTTTTGGGGGGGGGGGTGTTCTGAGGGCGAACTCGGGATTTGCCAAGGGTTCTAGGAAATACATGTACCTATGAACAAGCATAATGCACATGCACCCTGGAGAAACATGCACGCACACACAGGTGGGTGGGGGTGACCCCTGCGCAGACTCATGAAATGGTGCAATTCATTTTCAATGAGCATGCTTTGAACTATTTGGCAACAACTGCAGAATGTTGCTGTCAGGATCAGGGCCTGAGTGTCCCTGCAAGTGCCTGTAGAAACAGAAGCATCCATGCAGGGAGCAGCTGAGGAGCAATGATGCCGTGCAGCTGGAAGCCCTGGGGACCAGCATAAAAGGCTTTCTGGCACTGCTCTTCTTTGCCACAGCCATGCAAGTTGCCTTGGTGACTCCTTGCGCCCTGGCCCCTCCCTCTCTGGCCCTGGCCCTGGCCCAGCTGCTCCTCCCTGAGCCTGGTTCATTCCCACCTTGCTCTAACTGAATGTTCCTCTGGCTTTGACCTTGGATTGGAAACCTGTGTTTGCCTCAGGTCTCCAACTGGTTGTGAAGCCCCACCTTGCCCTGGTCCCAATGTTCTGCCTGTCCCAGCTGATGCCCATGTCCCAGTCCTTGCAGTTGTAGGGGACCACAACTCCTGTCACTCCTGACCACTGTCCATACTAGCTGGAGGGTAGGGGGTGTAAGTTGTAGTTCAGCAACATTTGGAGATCCAGATTAGAACTCACAACTTCAGACTGAATAATAGTGGACAGGAAATCCACTTTTCCTCTGTTCAAACAGAAGCCCATGGGGTGAGTGCCTGAAAGTGGGTTTTAGTAACAGGGAAATCAGGGCTGGATTTCACAACTCTCCAAGCAGGTAACTTCCCCCAAGGATGTCTGGGGTGCAACAGTTTAAAAAATCCTGGTGTGGGCAGACTACACCTCCCAAGCTCCATTCTCTCCTTGAAGAGTAAGCCTTCTTAAAGGGTTAGTCCTTTGGCCTGGGGCATAGCACCTGAGTCAGACTCTGATAGTACTGGGGAACAAGCGGCAGGAATTTTAAAAAGGAGCTGATTCTCAGGGGAATTTGGCTCAAAGGATTATACCTCCCTGAGTCCCAAGTTCAGTTTTCAGGCACCTTCTAGTAAGCCACTGTTATCAACAGTACTTATAACAAAAGTCTTAATTGCTGTAAATCCAGTTACACAATCAGCTTTTCAGAGGTTTGTGGCAGAACATCCTGCACTTGTATCCCCAGTAAATCAAATTACTTCCATGAAAACCACTGGTAAATTGCTTGGCTTAAGAAGCAGTCTCAGTGTTAGAATGCATTCAGAGTCACAATCCTAGCAACAAAGTCCAAAGCAGAATCTCACATTACAAATTCATAGTAAACAAGACTTCACAAATTTATGATCAAGGGTATAGTGGAGGGTCCCCTCAGAGGGGTTGGAGCTCCCCTACTTATTTTGAAGGAGGCTCAGGAGGGGGTCACAGGATCCCTCCCCTACCATCCCTCAAGAGACTTAATTCTGTTGCATTGTGGCTGGCAGTGTTGGAGTCCTGAATTTAATGGATTAAGAGCAGGGCTGTTTTCTACAGTTCCTGGGACCTGCCCATCTAGAGAGGCCTGCCGGGCACGGACAAATGCTTCCTGTGACACTTTCCCTCATGGTCAGCCTCAGTAAGTCATGTTTTTAGACAGTAAGATTGTGGGCAAGAACTGCCTGATTAATTTTACATAAGCCAATCCAGGAGCTTTTTGGCTGGAGAATGGTGCGTAAAGGTAATTTTTAAAAATCATTCATAATAAATAAGATGAAAAGAAATAACTTCTAGGAACTGCCGTTGTTTCTGCCATACCCTCATCTTGCATTCATTACTCAACAGAAATTTCAAAAAGTGACAAAGCTCATTTTTATTGTATAATCATAGGTTGAATTATCTTGGAAATAGATCTTTAATGGGGACAAGGCTTTGAGGTGTGGCTCTCTCTTGAAGGGACCCCCCACTTCTAAATTTGCCACTACACCATTGTTTACAATAAATTCTAGCAAAAAAAATACTCTAAGCACTAAATGCATTGATCTCAACAAATGCATTCTGGTTGATAACATTGATTTAAATACAGGGTAGGAGTTTAGAGGCCATCTTATGATTACCTATCCTGACAGAGAATTTTAGCCTTTAATTAAACAAAAACATGGAAGAAGGCTTCAGTGTTCCTCCACTTTGAGCTGACAAACTAACAGAATGGCTCATTACCCACAATGTGTTCATCACTACTGAAAGTAACCTCAGGATTCTGGCAATCAGTTTTCTTATTGTATTTGCAGATGACAAGAAGTGCAATGAAGTGAGTTCTAATATATAGGATTCCTCTCTGAAATTCCGGAGACTGTATAGCCAGAGTAAATGGCCTATGGCCTATGGCTATATGCTGATAAACTATTGCTACTGAAATAGATGGCCCAATGGCACAAGTCAGCAGAAGGTTACTTCCTATGTATCATTGCAGCAAGAAACTGAGATATTGCTTATGGCCTCCAGTATGAGCTTTCAAGTGAACCAATTGCTCTGTTTAAAGATATGGTGGCTGAGTGATGCAGTCCTTTCCCATTCACCACTGACTTCAGTGGAAGCTGGGAAACTAAAGTCTCCTCTTTCGCTGGTGCAACATCATTCCAGCATGCGTGGATGGAAAAGAAAACTTGGGAATCTAGGAATCTTCCCTGCTCCATCCACTTTACCTTTGCAAAGATAGTGCTCTATCACTGTGGATTTAGTGCCCTTTGGATCCACCATCTCTGGGAGATTTAGGAACAGTCTTGCCTTTGCACAGTGGGCACAACGTGGAGGGACTATTGTGTGAGTGACCTATGCAATTTGCTTTTGAGCAAGCCTTGCCAAATAAACATATAAACATGTTGCAATTGACTATCTTTGAGGCCTGCCCACATTTCGTTTCTGTCCTGATGTCCTGGCTGGGAAAACAAGCCTCTTACTGGAAACCAAATATTAACCAGCTTTTCCTGTTGAACTCTTTGGTGTTCTGACTGGCAGCTCTTGCCATATAAAATGCATACAGTCATAACCTGGTGCTACTACATGCTACTTTTGCCAATATTTATTTACTTGCTTGTTTTATTTACAGTGTTTATATACTTCTCCACATCCAAACAAATTCCAGAACAATAAAATTTATTCCTAAGACCTGTATAAAGAACAAGTGTGTACAATACCAGAAGCTACTGCTTTTCTTGTTTGAATGATCTTGTTTGTTTGAAAAGTCATCTCTGTGTCTCCTACTTTTGGGAACATTGCTAGTAACTCCAAACAGCTTTTGTAATATGCATATAACTATCCACAAGTTACGAGTACACCAATGAGAACTTCAAATACACAATTATACAAATGTACAATCTTTGGAATCACTGGAGCCCTATATATATTGTTTCGCTACAGGTTAACCCTGATCTTTCCAGACATAGTGTGGTGATAACTTGTGATTTGGCATTATTGTTGTGGAGGCATTCATGACTTCTATAATACTCCACTGTCTGCAGGGATGTGCCTGCAGGGATGTGCAACCAACCAAATCAGATCATATCAGATGTATCTGAAACAAGAATCTCCCCTGACTAAATCCCCTTTAGAATCAGAATAGTTCTTCTAGATAGAACTGCACAAACACAGTGGTAGCAGCAAAACAAGCCTCCTTTGTTGTCGTCACTGTAGCTGCTAAAATAGAATCTAACCTATATTGGCTCTGATTTGCCCCATTTTCCTCCCTAATGAAAACCTAAGAAGTGGAAACGATTTTATACTAGAAATTGGAGAGAGAAGCCTGCAGTGTTTCAAGCAGCTAACTCAATGTTTACTCCTCCATGCTAGGAAGAGGGGGGGCACAATTTTTGCTGACCGCCCAGTGGACTTTCACTGTACTCTGTACATCTGTTGATAAGCAAAACAAATAAAGACTTGTAATCAGTTTAAAACATTGCAGGCTGAAGCAGGCAGATGCTAAAATGAAAGAGGTAGCCACAAAGTAGTAAAATAAATAGTGTAGTACAGTTGGTTGGACTAGGAATATAGAGACCTGAATTCAAATCCCCCCAAATCTGTGAAGCCCATTCGGTGACCTTGGGCCATTAACTATCACTCACCTAATCAATCGCAGAGGATTGTTATGAGAATGAAATGGGGAGCAGGAGAAAACTATGAATGCTGCTCTGAGTTGTTCAGGTAAAAGGCAGGGTATAAATGAAATGATGAATCTATGACTCTGTAATGAACTTTGACTGAGGAATGGAATCAATACATTTAAAATGTGAGGAGACTGATCAGCGGCATACTCCAAGTGATGGGGTACATGTATTTATTTAATAGATTTCTATACCGCTTAGGGTTTTCCCTTCATTGAGAAAGGAATATGTCTGAAGCATGTAACCTTCCTGGAACTGGCGCGGCTTAGGGCAGCTTCTGTAGGTTAGGGTCACCTTTCCATGTCCATAATGCTGTTTCTGTACTTGACTTTGTTCAATTATCCAAGCACTATGGGGGCTGTTTTTCCCCAGTGTCTGCCTGGAGCGCAGGATGTTAAGATGGCTGTTCCTCCCAATGGCTCATGAGGTCTGCAGGCAGAGAAGGAGAAGCAAAGGTACAAAAGCAGCCCTGGGAGGCTGGAAGGAAATCAGCCTGCCAGCCCCAGAGGTGCAGTGTTCTTGCCCCTTTTCCAAAGAGGGGGGCTGGGGTGGTGGGATGGGATGGGATGGGATGGGGGGTAAGGCTGGCATTCACTGGACAAAAATAATTGTATCTGGTCTTTGAGGCAACAGCTTTCCTTCTCTAAAAAAAAAAATCATAAAAGCAACAGTAAGAAGGGAAAAAGTCGGTTGTGATTCTATTCAAGTGCTTTTGAGGATTTTGTTGTCTTTGTTACTGTTCTATTTTTTTATGCAAGCTGTAGTGATTCTGATTGGGAATAGGGCTGGATGTAAATGTTTTAAATTAAGTAAAAACATTTGCTGGACCCAAATCCTTCCTCAGCACACCCTGATGCTACTGCAGGGTACCTGCTGCTACCTGGCATTTGAAAAACCTCTCGGGCTAAAGCACCTTACCAGTCAACATCCATTGCCACCACCAGCTATTCCAGCAGGCTGAGCTGTGGGAGATGAGAGGAAAAGCAGGGTCCTTCCAGCAGCCCTGATGGAAGACACCACCCCCTCTCTGCACTTCCCTCCTCGTGCCATTCCCCTGGTGCGTGCTCTCCTTTTCATTGTAAGTTTTGGGCAGGCTTCTTCCAATGATTATTCGTTACCTGCTCCAAAGACCTTTATGGCTGAGCAGCTGGATAAAAATACATGAAATGAATAAATAACATCAATTCTAATCTGTTAATAATATAATCCCAACTACTTTTTCTGCTTCCTAGACTTTTATTACTTCTATTGTTATAATGTCCTCAATATTGGCTTTGTTATACTAATGCATGTATGTATGCTTACAGTATTTTAAAATGTTTATTTTTGTTACTTCTATGAAAATCTGTAAAAAGATTTTTTTTCTTTTAGCATTGCTGCCTCTCAGGCCAAATTTATATTTTGTTTTGTTGGTGACACAAAGAGAGGCATTTGGCTTATGAGCCTATTCAGCATTTTGTTAGGCAATTGTTTTGTTGAATGCTGAGATATTAGAATAAAATTTGCCATACAATCATGGCGAAACCTTAATTTTGCTTTTGAATATCAGCTTTCTCCTTCTACATGTTTTCAAAGTAGGGGGGAAGCAAATGCAAAATATATTACGTCTTTGAAGACCAAGGTATTCATAAAAGCTCGGGACTCCATTCTGTCTTTGATAACCTGACTCTTGAAACAAAATGATAGAAGTCAACAGAAGTCTTTTTGGCCGTGTGAATTGCAGGTGTAGACGCACTGGTCCAGGAAATGACTGCAATAGGGGACAAGTTGATTAAGGCTCTTCTATCCACCACATTAATTCCCTCCAGAACAGGCTTGTTGAAAGAATGGTAGACCAAAATGAGCAGTCTCTGAACCCACTGGTTAATAATACTTCTGGACACTTGACAACCCTGATTTCCCATTTGTTGGAAATGAAAATGTTGTCAGAGGCGCTGATGTGCTACGTATGTCTGAGAGAGAGAGAGAGAGATTAGCATTCTGAACATTTAATGTGTACCACAATTGCTCCCTCTGCTAGAAATGGTTGGGGCAAAAAACAGTCCATACAATATCCCGAGACAGATGAAAGGTAGAATTAATCTTAGGAAGAGTCACCTATAAGGGTGAAAAATGTCGTTCCCCTTGGAAAGAGAAGGCACAGAGTTCCCTAGCCTTCCTAGCACAGGTGAGTGCCACTAGAAACACCTACTTTCAGGACCCTATGTTTGTATAGAGTTTTCCTCTGCTGCTGATTTACATTTCAAGTCTTTAGGTGGAATGGTTGCATCTGTGAAGGATTTGAAAACTCACATTCAAAGAGGCACATTCTGTGACCCCTTTTTTGTCCCAAATTTCAATCCCTTTTCAAGAAATCATTAAATGCATTAAAACATTAAGATTCAAAATGCATTCGAAATTTTTCCATCCAGTGGAACTTCCAAGTGATACACTTTATCTTTCAGAAAAGGTAGTATTTTGGTCCATTTAACAACCAGCTCAGTGTTTTTAATGGCCACCTGCTATTGTACTGCACATGAAGGGCAATCATTAAAAGTTTTCAGGCAGCTACCAAGTGTTAATTAAAACTACCAAGCCCATTGGTTGAAAAGGATCAAGCTATATTGAAGCTTTCACTCTTGCTGCTCTAGTTATAAAATAATATTTCTAGTTTTTTAAAAATGAGGTGAATTATATTGGTTATAGCATGGGTCCTCAAACTACAGCCCTCAAACTGCAGAAAACGATCTCTGAGGAAGTCCAAAAGCTCTGAGCCGGCACAGGAGTACTCAGTGGGGAGATGGGTGTGATTGTGGTCGCACTCATGCAGGGTAGACAGGTGTGCTTGGAGCAGGGAGATGACCATGATCATACCTGCCTTCCCTGCAGGAATGCACCCGTGCCTGCCGCCTCGCCAGCCGGCACTTGCCACCACCACCACCTTTCAACTGGCCCCCTGTTCAAAAAGTTTGAGGACTCCTGGGTTATAGGAACATCTGGATCATGATTGGGAGGGAGTTACCCATTTTACAGTGAGTAATACTTGTTGGAATTAGAAAAAAACATTACTACAAATGCAGTGTATGGAGAGAAAAATAATTGGTTGAAGTTTCACTAATACAATACGTGTTTAGAACTAAAGTCCGACAACTCCCTCTTTGTCCAAACATGTATAGTATTGAACCCTAATTGGTTGATCCATGGGATGCAAGAGGTTGCTGGGATGTTTCTCTGTGCACTTCTTGTGTTGCTGTCTCTGTATTGGTTCTGGGTTTACTTTTGCTAACGTACTTTGCTTGCTTCTCTTGTGACAAGAAAGTGCCTGCTGTTGTTGAATAAAAGGCCCCATTTAAAGCCTTCAGCTGTTTCTGGCTTACATGTGGTTGGTCAAACTTGTTCTGCGGAAGTGGTGGTATGCAAAGCTGAGTATGTCCTCTTGTTTTCTGGGGTTGTCCCCTTTTCTGTCCCATGATGGACTGAACCTCCTTCTCCCCCATCTTGCTAACCACACCCCATCATCCCTGCCACACCTTACTTTAGCATCCAGGGTGAGGTGACTTCCTTGCCAGCCCACCCACGAAGCAGGGTGAGGCACCTGCGGGAAGCAGCAGAATTCAAAGAGCGGTGAGTTGTGCCAGCAGGAAAACAGCTAGCAAGGCTGTTTGGAGCAGCTTCTGCAGCTGTGAGGCCCTTTGGCTCTCATGAGATCTTGGCACATGGCCAAAGCTTCATGCTCTCAACCAAGTAGCGAAGCCACAGAGTTCTCATGCCTCCTTGCTTCCATGCAGCCTTCTCTTCCGGCCACCACCAGCCCCAGCTGGAAATGCTCGGCACTTTTCTTTTGCTGCCATGCGGGGGCTCCCCAGGTTGGGGCTGGTGACAGCAGGAGGGAGGCTTGCATGGCAGTGATGTTGAAGGAGACAAAGGAGGATTTCTGGATGGGCCCAGGGTGCCATAAGCTTCAAGGGTGCTGGACATATGTAAAGTGATAAGGGAGGCTATGGTAATGGGCATGTCATGAGCGGAGCCGTGAGTCAGACTAGATGGCCCAGGAGGCCCCTTCTGACTCGCTCTGTTTCTATGTAATGAGCAACTCCAAGTGACATGCATAGCTTTAACTAATAAAAGTAGGAGCTTCAGGCAATGTTAATTGGTAGAAATAGTTTGAGCAATATTAAGAAGACCTGTGCTGGGGCAAATGATATCCAAACCAAAGGAGAGCTTCTGATGTTCTTTATGTAGAAAGGTATATAAATGATGTGAAAAGTTTGAACAGGGCTCTCTGCGAACATAAGGTGCAGGAAGCCTTTATTTTGCAAAATATTTCTTTTTTTACTCTTACTGCCTTGTTGTATGTCATAGGACCCCATTGTGGCCAACAGTGTGAGTTCTTCTGCTTCACAAGCGAGCAAACTTGCACCAGGCATAGGCTTGATGGTCTTACTGCCCTTCGGTTGTGAAGTTCAAAACAAATGTTGTTCTTCCTTCCCCTACTGTCATTCCATGGATTTACAACACCTTTTACATTCCTGACATGTTATAACAACAACAACAAAACTGCTTGCCAGCCCTGATTTTAAAAAATACTCTGAAGCACATGCAGTTTTGTATTTTAATCGTTGAGTTAGAAAGTAAGAGTTTTGCTTCTCCTGACTTGCTACCCTCATCTCCTGCTACGTTCTGGATAGTGCCCCACATGTGGGTTGTGGTGACCAGACTTTTGGCCCCAAGGTTCAGCCCTAACTGTAGCATGGCTGGATTGAGAGAAATTATCCTGAAGCAATGCAGCGTGATGAAGTAAAGCAGATTTCCCCCTTGTTTGGCATGTAGGAGTAAGCCTATCTTTCCCAGTAGCCATGATTTCTGAGCCAGGTTTAACTTGCTGGCAAGTTCAGCCTCTCACTCAACAGTTCCATTAAGTTTTATTAAGAGTCTATTAAATACTCCCCCCTTGCCTCCACCACACACTTCTATATATACACAAAATAAAAATACCTTCCACTGTAATCCTTGGCATGCTATAAAGTCTCTCCAGTTCTTTTCTGCTAAAACCATCCTGTTGCATTCACAAAGAGGTTCCTTATTGTACAGCATTTACTTCTTAATGCATGAGATCTTCCTGTGCTTTTTATGACGAAAGAGCATTGCTGTATTGCTGGAGGCCAGAGAGGAGCAGATCACCAGTACACAGATCAATTTTACTCCCATTCAGTTTTTAATTGTTGCTGACTCACTTCAATAGTTTGCTGGTTCTTCCTCCTCCACAGAGTGTCCCAGAGTCAGAGTGATTTGTATATTTTTGCCATTCAAAATTAAAATGCTTTCATGACATGCAATGAAGAAATGCTTGTTTCCCATCCATATGGCACATGGTTCCTTGAAGGACTCAGCAGAGGAAATAATAATTAGGCAGCAGTATACAATTCAGCCTATCATTAAAATTACTGCTGTCCCAGAAACATACATTTTAAAAAAGGAGATTTAAGAACACAACTTGGCATTTTTCTTTGTTAAAAAGTATCGGTGCCTAAATTGTTTGCTTACTGCTTTTTACATACCAATAATAATAATATTAATATGCAATGCCATCAGAGTCTTACAGAATTTCATAGGCAAAAATAGATATCTGCCTCAAGGAACAAGTAATCACAAATCACAATTAGTCCTGCTTTTTTAAATTAATGAACCTGACTACCCCATCTCTATTTATTTATTTATTTATTTATAACATTTTTATGCTGCCCAAATGTGCCACAGCACCTCTGGGTGGCTCACAACCACACATTTGTCATCACCAAAATGAGACTTTTCAATTCTGTACAAGTCACATGGACCCATAGTTGAGCCCACACATTTAATGAGCATGAAAAAAGGGCAGTGAGTTTAAAAATGAAACATTGGTTATAATGCAGGTTTCTTTATTATACTTATCTTTTTGAGATGGACTTTCACCTTCCACATCAGTACTCCTTAATGTGTCGAAATGATTTGCTGAGAAGTAATTCTTAATAAAACACTAAGGTCCCTGGAAATTAGTTGCTTTTTCAGGGAATTGATTTTGCTTAAATTATATTTCTGTTCCTTCTCCACCATTTTGATAGAACAAAATGGGCAAAATCTGTTCGAGAACATTGGCAGGAGAGAAAGAATGGAAATATAAGCAGAAAAAAACCTGATCACCAGAGAGGCAGCTCAACGGATCCATTTAATGTCTGGCTTTGGGCTTGGCATGCATCTGTTTTTTATGTTTTGAAGCAGAAAGGCTGTCCAATGGTCACATAACTGAGCTGAGCACAGGAACTGTGCTCAGCTGGCTACCACAGCGTATAGTTTGTCTCACTCAAGTACCACCTGAATTGTTTTATTCCTTCCATCAAGATTTATGCCAATAGAGAGCCCTGTTGTCTTTTGTTGTCTATTTGGCACACTGTAGTTTGCAAGATACAGGTAGGAGTGAGACTTATCTATATCTGGAGCAGACCTGGAACAACTTCTACAGTGATGTTAACAGATCCTCCTCCATTTCTCACAGATAAGCCTCAGGGCAATGACCATACAGACAGGCTTGCATTCAGACAAGCAAAGTAAAAGATCTTAGGTGGTATGAAGCAAACATGCTGCCCAAATGAACATATGACGTTGCCTTCTTCTGAGTCAGATCAGGCAGAGGGGTGAGCGACTGGATGTTACTAGACCAGTGATGGCGAACCTTTTAGAGACCGAGCATCCAAACTGCAACCCAAAACCCACTTATTTATCGCAAAGTGCCTACTCTGCAATAAAAACTGAATACTGAGGTTTTAGTTTAGAAAAAACAACTCACAGCCTGTCCAAGCAAATCTCTCTCTCTCTCTCTCCCCCCTTGGCAGTGCACTGACCATGTGAAAGCTCGGACAAGTCACGGCTAATGAGTCATGGCTCGTGACATCATCGCCTGGTGCCACTACTCCTTTCAGAGCATGAGCATGGCCCCTATGTACACTGTTATCTGATGCTCAGCTGCTGGGGCGATGCTGGAGTGACTTGGCTCACTTGCCAACAGAGAGGACTCTGCGTGCCCACTGTGGCTTGTGTGGCATAGGTTCGCCACCACTGTACTAGACTATAACGTCCACCATTCCTGGCCGCTGGCTGTGCAGGCTGGGGCTGAAGGGAGCAGGAGTTCAAAACCATTTGGCAGACCCCAGATACCCTGCCTCAGTACAATAAGTACCATCCTAGGCAAGAGAACCTTCCAGTCTTTCCCCTTCATGTCAGACCTCATTCACCAAACATTTTCACTTAAAAGATTAGGGCTACTAAGGTTGTCCTTTTGATCCTTCTGATTAAAGCCATCTCAAGACTGCTACTTATGGGGGTAATTAACCTGGGTCTGAGATGTTCTCAGTATCATCCATATATGTTTCTCCTTGTCCGTTCACAAACCTGACATAGACCAGCAGAAATATCCCTGGTGGATTTCTCACATCCAACTAAAGGGTGTCATAGAAAAACCAGCACCTGCTCTTCCCTGGGATGCTTCTATGCTACTAGGTTTGTCTTAACAAAAAATCAGAAATCTGTCTGATTGGGTTCAAAACATTTATTTTGAGCAGGTCTGTGCTTGCAAATCCTGCACTTAAATGTAGCCCACTACCAGGCCGTAAGCATATTTTGTGCTTCTGGTGCTACCCCAAGGTTGAAAAACAGGCTGTGTGCTGGGTTTAGTGCATCACAACTTAAAGAGGCCTAGTTTCAGAGGAACCAACAATTCTCATTAGGAAGAGGTGCCTGCTATGCTCCTTGAAGGCCTCCAGCATAGGAAGGTGTTCTGCCTGTCTCAGTTTGCCCAAACCTCCTACCCTCTACTCACATTGGGGTGGAACTGGAGCCCACTCTCTCAGTTCTGTATGGAGAAGGGCAGTAGGATGTTTGCAAGATGCAGGAGTCTGATGTTGCATCAATGTTTTCCTGTGCTAGAACTCTCACATCCTGTTCCCCCAACCTGGTCCCCCCAGATGTTTTGAACTGTAGCTCCTATCAGCCCCAGCCAGCATGGGAAATGATCGACCGTGCTGAAAGCTGAAGTACAAAATAGGGCCCAGGATGAGGAAGACTGCCTTAGACTACTACAGGAGAGGTTGTGACAGAAATTGGAAAGAAGGGTGGACTTATACATGTTCAATTAGCATGCTTTGTTCCTTGCAAGCAAGCCCACTGCACATGGTCTGGAAATGAGGAAAGCCCTGCTATGCCAAGTCATTGAAGATCACCAGAGACTGATCATATTATGGAAGCAATATCAGGCATTCTCAAAAGGGGTAGTTTCTGGTGCCCTGGTAAATGAGTCAAGTGCAGAAGTGTTTTCAAATTGCTCATCAATAACCCTTGCCTAAAATAATCTTCAATTATAATAAGAAATGCATTGGGTAAAAGAAAACCTTGTCACAATATTTCACCAAGGTTATTAAAAGCCTTTCATATAATCAAATGCTTATCATATCAGAAACCATCTCTCTGACTTCACATACTGTTATGGTTGGGACTCTGACCGAATGAACTGAATAGCCCACGAAGTGAGGACTGTAAAACAGTATTTAAAGAAATGCACCCAGAAACATCCACAGGAAGCTACATCACACTATTCAAGGACAGCCTTCTCCAAACTGATAGCCTGGAAAGGATAAGAGTCTCCAGCCAATGCATCCGAAGGGCCTCAGGTTGGGAATGGTTAGACTAGGACTATTTTCCTCACTTAAGATTTGCCATGAGTGTTTCAGCAATGCAGAAGAATGGCCTCTTTTGTTAACAAGGGAGAATACAACAACCCTTTGTTTCTAGGTCAGTCTTCTTGAATAGGATTTACCACCTGCTTGGGTTGCTTTTTATGTTAGCATCAGTCTGCAGTCTCCTTGCCAAAGAGACTGTCTTTTCAGGTGTGAAGCTGCACTGCAGCCTACAATTTATGAGCTAACAATGAGCGGTTGGCTGACTATCATTTTGGGATGAGGGGGGCAGACGCATCTGCCACTGCTTCTAAGTGAGATAATGCCGCTGCCAGCAGAACTCTCTTTCCTGCAAATGTGCCACATCTTTAACAGCATTAAGACGATACAAAATTATCATGCTAGATCAGACTAAAGCCAATTTAAGCTTGTATTCTTTCTTCCAAAATGTAGCTAACCAAGTGCCTCGACAGAGCATAAAGGCTGCAGTTTGTCCCAGCATTTGCTGTTCGGAGGTGCAATGCTGCCATGCTTAACGGTTCAGTTTGGCTATCTTGACCACAAAGTGTCGACAGATGTGTCCTTTCTGAATTTGTCTAGCTCTTTGAGAAAGCATCCAAGGAAGAAGACAGATGTGAGGTGAATATCAGGGACACTACACTTCTTTCAGCTGAAAAAGCTCTTGGGGGATGCCTTCCAGTGGTAAGCAGGACAGAAGACAAAGGGCCAAAGCCAACAAGAAAGTGTCTGGCCCAAAACCACAAAAAGCCACTGCATTGTAGCTCAGAGTTCTTACTACCAGTAACTAAGCCTTGGAGACAGTTTGTCATTTTAGTATGGGAAAAAAACTGCACATCAGCTAGGAAATCAGCAAATGTTCAGTGGTCAGGAAAAAGCAGGTTGGCCAGAGGAAGGAGGCATGGTCATCCAGCATACAGTGGAGGACTGGACTGCTAAACTGGGACCCCAAGCCTGAGACTGCCCACTCCTAATATATATAAGCTGATGGGAGTGCTCTTGAAACTTCCCAAAGTATTCAGTCCGACATATCTATTCCTCTCTTATCTCATATCCCCTGTCTCAAACTTACCCAGTCCTCTCCAGATCCAGTTTGGAAAAATGACTCTACAGGTCTGCTGTGGAAACTGTGTATGTGAAGGCCCTGAGAAACAGCTTCAGAACAGAGTTGCACCCAAATGCTTCCTTAGAACACACACATAAGGGAATGAATGGCTAAAAGTGCATTTAAATGCATGGTCACTCACATGGTATATTTCAACATTAAAAAAGGCCAGTCAGCTGTTGGCAAAGCTATCCATATCTGAGTCTCTGCTTTGCATGTCTGTCCTTTCAGCAGCAACACTGGAGGCTCCCTTCCTTGCAGCATGGCAAGCTCTCCTGTTCTATTATATCAGGTGTTACCCTAAGCTGGCAGGCAAGAAGCAGGAGCCAGAAAATAGCTCCTACTTGTTGCTTTTGGGGCGCAGTGAAGGATGTTGTGCAAGATTTAACTGCTAACCTGGCTAGCTTCAGTACGGAGGGAGAGAGAAGGAGAGTGTGTGTAGAGGATGCCATCTTGTCCTTTTACTCAGGTGGCATAATGTCAGGCTGGCCCTGGGGACTGCAGGAGCAATCTGGCACAGCAGGAGCTGGGCTGGCACCTGCAGATAAAGAAGGTACCTGCCAGCTGAACTGGGGTATTCACTTTATCCTGTTTCCTTTGCCTCCAGCAGAATCACAGAATCGTGGAGTGGGAAGGGGTCTGAAGGCCATCAGAAAGCATCTAACCCCCTGCTTGGTGCAGGACACTGAGTTAAACCATCCTTCTCAACACCGATCAAGAGAACTGATCAAGCTGCTGATAATGATACCCTAGACATGGTGGCATCATCTAGGTTTGTGTTCCCTGTGTTGTTGGTGCTGTTCACAGCAGAAGGGGGCCTGAATGTGAGGAGAGCTAAGCCGCCCATCCTTTCCCTGGCCTGCCAGGCCACACCAAACCCTTGTCCCTCCTCACTTCCAGGATCAGAGCTCAAGTGGGTGGCAGGAGAGAGGTCTGCCTGACGGAACATGGGTGGTGGCAGTTATGCTCTGTGACTGTTGAAATGAGGGAGGATTTTGCTGTCCTCATCCACACACCTGCCTTTATGCAGAAACATGATGGGCATGTCCATAGAAAACATGGCTGCTGCCCAGAGGTGAGGTCTCATTTTCAAAGCTGTGGGCCCACACAAACTTCCACATTGGTCACCTCTAGGCAGATGGTCAGCACTTCAGCAGTGAGCTGCTCACTATTAGCACCCTACACCTGACAGTATTGCTTTCTTCTCACCTTTCCTCAGGGCCTGCTTAGCAGTTAGTAAGGTTGCTGCATATCAGGTATCTTTAGAAGTCCCCTTGAAATTAATGGGAGTTCTTTAAAAGTACAGAGATGTGCGATTTCTGCAAAATGGGCTTGACTGTTCATGGCAGAACACTGTCTTCCCCATTTGAAAGCTCGGGCTGCAGAATGCACAGTCAAACTCTTTGTTATGTTCTGTAAGCGCACAATTGGCTGATCTTGCAACATCACTTACAATTAAGCCATCCCTTTTTTTCCCATGACCACATTCCTGTACCTGCAATCTCCTTGGGAGAGTGGGCCACAACCATGAGTATGCAACCATTACTTCAGGAATGGTTAAATGGCAGATTTACATCCCTAGAGGTTCCAGTGAACCTTAATTTATCACAAACCGTGACCTCATACTTTGGAGTTACAGATTACTGAACCGACCATCCTGTGAAGCCATCGTCCATTTAAGAATGACTACTATAATATGAAAACAGCAGGGTGGGGACCGGTTGTTTTCTCATGCTTCATTTATATAGCTGCCCTTTGGGGGCTCATAATACAGAAATCAGTCTCCCTCAATCTGGTGCCTTTCAGATGTGTTAGGCTATAATTCACATAATTCCCAGTGATCATGAATGATGGGAGTTGTAGTGTAACAGCTCTGGAGGACACCAGTTTAGAGAGTCTGATTTACAGAGAACAGTACAGAATGGACCCCAAAAACATGCATCCACTCAGCAGTGATTCCATTAGTGCAACGACTGGGAATATTTCAGCCCAAGGGCCAAGTTCATTATTGCACGAGTTCTTGGCACCCCATTCCAGTGCGGCCAAAGCTGAAAAGGTAGAGACAAAATTTTTTTGAAGCCCAGTATGTTGTAGATGTATTTCATATAATAAGATCTTATTGCCCATAACCAAGCCTGAGAAGAGGCATTTCAACATTTTAGAATGAGGAAAAAGTGACACAAAATCTAAGAAATTACCAAACAGCTGGTGGTTGGGGAAAGGCAGTGATGGCAGAGAACAGAGTGTGCCCCTCTGGAAAACCCACAGGGTGAATTTGACCCCTTGACTTGAAGTTCCTCAGCTCTGCCAGACTAGTCCCTCAAACCCTCAAACTTCCTTCCTTCCAGTCCTTTTAAAATATGTGATTCCTTATCCATGCTTGCATTTATCATGAGGTTTTGGCACAATTACAACATATATGGCCACTTCCTTGGTCATGTCTAGGTATAAAGGTGGAGAGATGAAGCTGACATCAGGATGCTGCTCAACTCTTGAATCACACAGTTGAACCAATCAAACACAATTAATGAAGGGCATGAACTCCCAGAATTCACTTAATGTGACTTGATGCTCCATATTCTATCTTGTCTCAGGGAGTAGAGAATTTTGTTTTGTTTTGTTTTGTTTTGTTTTGATTTGATTTGATTGATTTACCAAATAGTTTCACTGAGCTAAAACAAAATTACATTAATCTGGATTAAGTATGTGTCCTTGATATCTTAATCCAGTTACATTAATTCTCAGAGTAAATCTCTTCAGTTCATAATTGCATGTATGTATTCAATGTGCTTTTAATGTTCTTGGTTCTTTAAAAAATTACAATCTTTGCCGTATCTTAGAAAGCATGAAGTCCAGCTCCATATGTGAAGATCTGTAATCCCAAGGTAATACTTCCCATTTTGGCAAGACACCAGTAAACTATAACTCTCCAGAATGAGCAAAACTGCAATCATTATATCCCATGCGAAAAGGCATAGATGATCCCATATAAGAACAACAGTTGAGTTGCTGAGATAAAACTTTTCCAAGGGTTCCATTTCTAGCTGCAGAAGCTACAGAGACCCCAGGTGAAGTGGGGCAGAGGAAGGCTGGTTGCATGGGGACGTGTTCTGCCAAGTAAGCGCCTGACTGGTACCCAAAGCCATGGGCACTAGAATTGGCCTTCCATCCTGGCAACACTCAACCATGTGCCCTTCAACTGGCTGTTAATCAGTTCCACAGTGAAGCAGAGGCCTGTATGGTTCAGACACACTTCCTTCAGAGGCAGAAATGGTGGCAGAAGTAGGAGGGCTGTACAGGAAGTTTTCTTTTACCTTTCCCTCTCTGCCTGGCATGCCAAAGCCGGAGAGGTACCTGCCCAGCCTTGTTCAGGTCCTGGTGAGCTGTATACCGTAGATGTCACCATCACAGGGCCTCTCCCGGTTGAGGCAAGTGGCTTCAGTAGAGTTCTCTGCATCACGCACATTGTATTCTCCTTTTTTGCAGGCTGTGGACTTGAGGTAGTAAATGACCCCAGCCATTCCTCCCAGGACTAACATGGTGGCACCAGCAATTGCTATGACAACAACAATATACAGCCAGTGATCTGCAAAGGAGGAAGCAGAACACAGGATATTTTTAGCAGCTTTTCTCCTTACAATAACAATCCTTGCATGAGAACTGAGAAACCTTGCAGAAACTCTCACTAAGTCCTTAAACATTTAAATGAAACAATGCCAGTATATATGGACAGATTTCATTTGGCATGATGGTGCATTGATCCTTTTACAGTTTTATCTTGAGAAAAGTATACCTTTAATAAGCCCTCCTCAATTTGTTTTAAATAAACTGTTTATCTGAACAAGTGGCTTGGATCAATGTTCCCCAACCTGCTGCCTTTAAAATGTTTAGAACTTCATTTCCCATCAACTTTACTCAGCATGACCAGGGCTCAATAATTCTGGGAGTTGTGATCCAATCCATCTGGAGGACAGCAGATTCTGATCTCTGCTGCAGAAATAGAATGCCTGAGGGTGTTTTTCTCTGCGTGAGATTTTTAAGAGGAGGTTTCTATTTGTCACAATGGTACAGAAATATCTGGAAAACGTTCAAGCAGTGCAATCTATCCATGCAACAGGAGCGGTCATATTCCTTTCTCCCTCACACACTCCAACTGCCCATCTGTTACCTCTATTCTTCTTTGTTCCTCTCTCAACATGCTTTGCTAATGATTCCAAAGTCCACAGAAGGTTCAGAATGGAGCAGAGCAAAATCTGCATAAATGTTATGGGTTTAATTGGATTGCTGTATTTGCATAATTTATTCTAGCCAGAGGATATATGGCAGACATGTTTGAAAGGAAGCTTCTAGGCGATGCAGTTGCCCTGCCTCCTTCACAGAATTTCAGGGGGTGTGTGTGTCCAGATGTCAACTAATTCCATTTCATTCTTCCATTCTTCTTTCCTTCCCCACAAAATCCATTAAAATGAAAACAAAAACCTGCACAGTGCCTTTTGACTGGCTGTGCTAGCAGCTCCCTTCCTGGAAGCATTCATAGTCTTTGTGAGGCTGAGATACTTTTTAATGAAAAGCAACGAAGGGGGTTGATATTAGCAGTATTAGTTGGCAAGGGGCGGCATAGAAATTTCTAAAATAAATAAATAAAAATAAATTCTAGTTTGTTTGTTTGTTTATTAAAATTTATATACTGCAGCCTATAGCCCAATTTAGCAATTGAGAGCGGTAGAGGGAAGATGCTGCAAAATATTTCCCCTTCTACCCATTTTTGCATTCATTCTCCCTTCCACTTATGAAGGGAAAGGTATAGGTGCCCCTAGCTTTTCCCTGGAAAGTGGAAAAGCACCTAGGGGAGGGTTAGGGGATCCATGGGCCTATAGATGTTGATGCACTACTGCTCCCATCGTCCTTCACCAATGGCCAGGCTGACTGGTTCTAAGAAGCAGAGTTTCAGGTTTGGAGGCAGCTTCAGGGTTCCATCTGCTGGTCGAGCACCAGAAGAACAGCCCTCTACTGCAGCTTACCAGGGCCCTCATGAGCATCACCTGGGAGCCCTGCGGAGAACATTATATAAGAACTGGCTCTTCCCTCCCTGTTCCTGGGCCCTGCTGTC
The DNA here is from genome assembly GCA_023646645.1 of Varanus salvator macromaculatus. Classification (NCBI taxonomy): domain Eukaryota; kingdom Metazoa; phylum Chordata; class Lepidosauria; order Squamata; family Varanidae; genus Varanus; species Varanus salvator. The sequence continues at coordinate 1,262,292 of JAIXND010000795.1, forward strand.
GATGCTGCTCTTGTTCTTAGACTGGCCCCTGCTTTTGCTTGTGTTCCTGCTCCAGCCCTCGGGTACCTGCTCCTGTTTGCATTGCTTCCTTGGTTTCTGATTCCTGGGTTGCTTGACTATGCCTTTGCCTCTTGGACCAGATTTACCTTACTCTTCTACTCCTGGTGCTGACCTTGAACTGTTGGGTAAAGATTTGGATTTGTTTGGGATTGGACTTTGGACTCTAGCCTACCTGCCTAGGCCCTGGTGCCTGTGTTGGTTAGTCAGCTGCCCATGGCCCGGATGCTGACACAGACTTTGAACATGTCTTAAATGCCTTGGCCAGGCCTGTGCTTGTAACTCACTAACTTGGGCTGACCACACTCTCTCCTTTTTGTGAACTGGATTTGGTGGCTCACAGCTTGAATAGGCCTGATTTAGGAGGTTCCAAAGACCTTAATTTGGAAGAGATCTGTAAAACGTCTAGCATAGGGGGTGCTCTTCTTTTACCACTTTGGTTCCCTCCAGATGTTTTGTATTTCAACTCCCAGCCAGGATTCTGATAGGAAGTGGGATCCAGCAATCTCAAGAGAGTCACATGTTCCCCAGCACTGAGCTAGGGTATGCATGTAATTTTGAAGAAATAAGAACATCCAGAAGAAAAAAAGTTTAAGTAGTCCCTCTCCTCACAACTCTATCATTGCAATTTTGAAGGAAGTAGCCCCCTGTGACTGTTCTGTTCAAAATAAAATTTTAAATAAGTTGGGGGAGGGCACCTGCTATGTAACACCTCAGCATGGATTTAAGGTTTTGTCGACACAGGCCTGTTAATGAAGTGCTACCCGCCATTCCTTTGACCGACCAACCACTTCCTTTACAAAGGCTCGGCAACAGTGGACGCCCTAGCCCTGACAACTAGGTTGCGATCGACTGGTGGATTTTTGAGTGATTTGCAGTAGATCAGGAAGATTCTGTCTCACAGCTGTTTAACATAGCAACAGCTATCTCCTCCCCCCCCCAAAAAAGGGGGGGCTGTTGAAATGAAGAATTCTTGAAGGAAAATCCAGAATGGATTTTTGTGCAAAAGGGCTGTGAGCTCAATTCTGACACTGAAAACAAATTTTTGGTTGAATTCAATCAGAAATGTGTCATTCCTCAATGTTTAGTTTGCTCTTCTTTTGAAGCTACTGTTTTGTGCTTGGTTCCAGCTAATGGATCGCACGGGTCCAGGAAAAAAACCCCAGTCTGTCCTGTAAACTTGAAGCCTACCCTCACTGTCCACTTGTTAATCCCGCTCTGCTTTCCAACCACTTCTCCCATCTTTTTGCTTAGTGCTAACCAGAAAAAGGCAAATAGCTGCAGAATGGCCATGGATGGTTAACACTAGGACCCCTCTGCCTACAAACACCTCCACTCTGTACTTTGTTAATTTTAAGGCCCCAGGTTCACACGCAGAAACCTATTTCAAATACTTTCCACTTTGTGGTCTTACCTTCTACCTGGATTTCCACCTGGCTGTGCTGCTGCCCATGCTTGTTTCTAGCCGTGCACTCATACACGCCACTGTTCTGCCCATCTGCCCCAACAATGCTCACTGTGCTGCTGTTGCTGGCATAGTTGAGATTGGAGGCCTGAGGCACCCTCCAGGTGTAGCTGGCCGCTGGAGACCCATCTGCCTGGCAGGTGATAGAGACATTTTCTCCTCTTCTGATGGGTAACGAAGCACTGACAGCCAGAGTGGAGATAACAGGCCTGTCTGGAAACAAAAGCGGAAGCAAGAGAAGGCTTCAGTTTGCCCAGAAAACCCAAGCAGAGACTCATTCTTGACCCTCTGAGCACTGTGGTCTTTCACTGTTGCAGGAAGATGTATCTGGACTAATTACTCTAATTCCTCATCCTTGGCTATTTTTCCAGCCTGCACTGGAAAAGTGGGAACTTGTGGGGAGTTAACCCCACTCAGTTTGATTTCTGAGACCTTAGGAAACCTACCAAATGCCTCTTCCCTATTAGAGCAAGAGAGAAGTGGAGGGGGACCACAGAAATGCTTTCTTTGTGAAGTCTGGGGCTATTATTCCAGTCTTCTCCTTTGCCTCCCAATTCTAAGCCCGACCGCAACATGCCATGCTGCAAAATCAAAAGCTGCTTAGCAACCAACTCAGACCAAAGCTACTCCCATCTCTGAGTGCCACCATGATCTGGAGGGTGGTCTAACAATAGCATTGCCTTGCCTTCCCACCAGTACATACAATTTCTTTCCTAATTATAGCTAACACACAGTTTGCCATTTTCACAGCAGCTACAGATTGGGTTGATGTTTTCACTGAGCTGTCCACAACCTCAAGATACCTTTCTTGGTCAGTCACTGCCAACTCAGGTTCCATCAACTTATACTTAAGTTATACTTGATTTTGCCTCAAAACTTGCTTATATTGAACCACATTTGCCATTTTGAGGGCCATTCTCTCAGTTTAGAGAGATCCTTTTGGAAGTCCTCACAATTCCTTTTGGTTTTAACCAGCCTAAATAGTTTGAGCTCATCAGCAAATTTGGCAACTTCACTGCTTACTTCCAATTCCAAATCATATAAGAAAAAGTTGAAAAGCATTGGTCCTACTGATCTTGGAGGAACCCCATTGTATCTATCCCTACATTGGGAAAATTACCATTGATTCCCACTGTCTGCTTTTTAGGTTTTAAACCAGTTACTGATCATAAGAGGGTATCCCTTCTTATTCCATGACTGATTAGTTTGCACAGGAGTCTGGTGAGGGACCTTGTCAAAAGCATTTTGGAAGTCAAAGTCAAAAATGTCTAGCAGATCACTCCTGTCCACATGTGTATTAATAGTCTCAAATAGCTCTAAAGGTTTAGTGAAACAAGACTTACCTTTGTGAAAGCCTTGTTGATGCTTTTTCATCAGGTCTTGATCCTCTATATGCTTAATGACTCTATCCTTAATAACATTTCCAACCAATTTACATAGAATAGACATTGAGCTAACTGGCCTGTAATTTCTTGAATCCCTCCAGATCCCTTTTTAAACGTTGTTGTTACAGTGGTGGTACATGGGCTATATTAGGAACATATTACATATTGTTGTAAGGTCAGCAATTTTATTTTTGAACTCCACAATGGATACATTTGGGCCCAGTGATTTATTAAGTTACAGTTTGTCAATAAGGTTGAGAATGTCATCTTTTGTCACCACTATTGGTCTGGATTCCTCAATCTCTCCTCCTATTTCAAGAATTCTTCGTCGCTGCCCTTGATGTTGTTAGTGATATGCTTCTCAAAATGCTCTTTTGCGACACTTATTGTGGGCTTGCCCTGCCCCCGTGCAAGCTCGTGCTCCTTTTGTTCTTCTCACTCAAGCAAGGCTTCCATTTTATGAAGGAAGTTTTCTCTATCCACTTCCTTGACAGTGCTCATTAGCCATGCTGGTGAGATAGCTAAAAACAGCACAATCCCTAGTGCAGTAGATCAGAAGCAGCAGTAATTTTGCCTTCAAAGGCAGGTTGGGGGTGGATGGGGAAGTCTTACGTTACCTGACAGTGGACCGAACACACACCTCGTCAAAGGGCATTCCAAAATATCACAGCTAAAACAAAAAAGAAGTCAGAGGACAGATCTCTATTTGGAGGCATTGCTCTGTCACAAGGCTGTTCAGTTCATGTCCAGTTTAAAGAGAAAGGGAGCGTATCAGGACCGTGAAGATGCCCAACCACATTTAGCCCCCAGCAAAAACCTGAGCAGGCACACAGTTTCCCTGGAGTGGGTGTAATGTGTGTATGAACATTTTAGCTGCAGTCATTTGGAGAGCAGATTTTGCTCCCGCTTTGCCTTTCGCTCATCTAATGAAGAACAACCCTGTAACTGCCAAGCAGGGGACTTACAGGGACACTTGTTGATGAAGAAAGGCGGCACTGCTGCCCCACTCACTCTCAGACACAGATGTCCAGGGACATCCAGAATAAGGAATGTTCAAACTGGTAACTCACATTCCACTTGCACATTCACCGTCCAGCTCTCAGTCCCATGGCCATTAGTGGCCTTGCACTGGTAGATACCAGAGTCGTTTCTGCTGACATTCCTCTCACTGCGGAAATCTTCAGTGGCTCCCTCCTTCGTGCAGAAGACAAGTGGAGTGGGAGTTCCATTCGCCTTGCAGGTCAGTGCCTGCAAAGTCCCCTCCAGCCAGGTCTGATTGCTGGGGCAACTGGTCTCGTCCATCTTGGGCTTGGCTGAAACACACAGAGAAATCAGGTAGTTTTTCAGACGCTTCCTAAAAGCTTGCAGGGTTGGGGTTCAATGGATCTTCCGTGGCAACTGTGTGGGGGTATTGCAGAAAAGGCCTCTTTGTGTACTTGCCCATGTAGAGGTGAGCAAGTGAGGAGGGCTTAAGTTGTAGTTCTTAAAATGCTATTACAATTCTTAAAGTGTCAGCAAGAATCGATGTGGTGTAGTGGCTAGAACACTGGAGCTGGACAAAGGAGCTCTGGGATCTAGTCCCCACTCAGCCACTCTGGACCAGTCTCTGGCTCTTCACCCAACTTATCCCTCAGGCTTGTTATGAGGATAAAAGGAAGAGGAGAAGAAACTTGTAAACAGCCTTGGGTTCCTTGCAAGAGGAAGAAACGTAAAATCTAAATGCAATGTAATAAAAATAATAAAATAATATGAGTGAAGTCAATCTTTCAAGTATGTTGGTCCCAAACCATTTGTGGCATCAAAGGTCAAACCAACCCTTTAAACTGGGTTCATAAGCATTCTTGTAACCAGTGCAGGTGGTACAGCATAGGCAATCTATGGTCTGACTGTCTCCTACCCCCTCCAATTCTCAGGCAGCTACATCCTGCAGCAGCTGAAGCTTTTGAGCTCTCTTCAGAGGGCAGCACCACATAAAGTGAATTACAATGGTCTGTCTCAGATGTCTGGATAACCCCAGTGCATGGATAACTGAGGCAGGGTCCATTTGGCTTCTTCAGTAAGGACCTTGCCACTGCTTCCTTCAAAATGGCAGGAATGATGCCATCTCTCAAGGAGACTACCCTGGAGGTCAAGGGTTAGCCTACCTAGCCTAGCTCTGGCAGATTTTGCAAGCCAGGATAGGCAAGAATCTAAGAGGTAAGTAATAGGCTTCAGTCCTGAAAGCAGTTTGCTCATGCCCTTGGGTTGTACAAGTTGAAAGGTCATCTTAACATGTTTAGATGATACACTAGCCCGTTCCCCTCCAGACTCTGTCAAAACAGTGGCTTCCAAGTAAGCACAGATATAAGTGATTTCATCTCCAATATGGTTGGCATAATCCTACTTAACATCTAGTAAATTGTTCACAGAGGGCCTTTAAGGGGTCTAAAGCTTACACAGAAGAGGCATTTAACCACCTGAAAATCTCCTCTGGGCCACACTGAGCAGATGCAGCAGTGATGGGGAAGTAACTGCATAATCTGCAACACTGCCACAGAATAGGATGCCTGGATCTGTGCCACAGAATAAGACAAGTCTGAACAAGACCACCACCTAAACATGCAGGAAAATCCCCAACATAGCTCAGGAATCCTTTCTGATGACATCTCACTCTTTGCAGGACTGTTTAGTGGCTGTCTCCTTGATGCACATCAAATCTGGTCACTGATGCCTGCAATGGTTACAGGTAACCTGAAGATCAAGCTGATCTGATCTGTACATACCCAGAGAGACACAAATCATGTTATCCTAATCCAGCACAGAAAATCAGATTGAAAACGTGTTCTGCCACCTGTGTTGATCCAGCTATTGTATGGGACAGACTCTTGGCTGACATGGCAGCCATGAAATTCTGGGCTGATAATGTACTGTTTAGGTTCAGTCAGATTGGGATTCAGCTGGTTAAAATACTAAAAATTCTTCAAAGCCACTCAAGCACTTCCCATCTGCGAGTCATATTTCTTTCACACCTCAACACTTGGCAAATCCCTGAGACTACAATACTCTGCCTCTCCTCTAGACCTGTTAAAAAGGCAATCTATCCTCCCCTAGGTAAGGGAATGAGAGAAACATGACTACCAGAGCAAAGGAATGTTATTCAGATTAATCAAAGATGTAGGACCAGTCCACTTAGCATGTGTTAGAACGAGGGGTTGACATATTTGATAGCTGATTGCTCTAGATCATAACTACCACTCACTTTCGACAGCTATCATGATGGTCTTCGCCACAGTCCCATGCCGGTTTGTAGCATTACACCACAAGGTTCCATTGTAGATTGGGATCCCTTCTCCATGGCCAAGGTAGTATGGCACACCATCCTTGGTGCAAACAACTTCTGGAGTTGGAACCCCCTCAGCTCTACAGGCAAAAGTGGGCAGTGTCTCTTCCACCAAGGTCCAGTTACTTGGGCAGCTAGTTTCATCCATTTGTGGCTTATCTGAAATATTAAGGCAGGGTTTGCAAAAAGGTTAGGTCAATGTTCTCAAGTGAGCTCCAGGAAAAGAAGCTCATCTTCTCATTCTCCTCAAAGAGAAGATCAGACATGACAAGCAACTTGATCTTCCCTTGCAAAAGTGCAGGCATGGGGAAGCTTTTAGAGAGTTCTAAGTTGCCCTCTTGGTCCATGCAACACACCTATGCAGCTTAACAAGCCTGGCCAGCACTTCTTGTTAATTATGAACCCTAGAATACATGATCCGTCCCAAATCCTCTGCCATGTTCCGGCATCCCAAGGCAGATGTTAACAGAGAATTAAAACAACTACAGGGCTCCATAATAGCTACCAGTTCTGCATAAAATCTACCCCTTAAGGTCATGATGCAAACTCAGAATTTAATACATGGAGTTGGAGCACAGTCTCAGGCTGTCTGTGATTAAAGGCTCTCCCACTCTCTAGAAAGGGGAAAGGTTTCAACTGAATTCAGATGGCAGATCAAAAGTACTTGATTATGCTGAGACAGAACTCAAACCAAATTATGCTCTGTTTTCTAGTGTACTTCATATGTCTACACCACAATACCATAAACCACCCCATTATCATTAGGATCACACTAAAAATCAACTAAGGTTATGCATACACAGAAACAACTCCTACAAATTCCAGCATGCCCCAGCCAGCCATGCACGGGATTGCACCCTATGAAACTGAATTGAAAGGCACTTTTGGACATTCATTAAAAAGTAACATAAAATGGCATCAGATGTTTTTAGTTCAAACATATAAATAGGAATCTCAAAATCTTCCAGTGAGGCCACCCAATCTGTCCTCACTTACATTCCACTTGGATGTTCACAGCCCTGGTGCTGGAGCCATGCATGTTTGTGGCTGCGCAGGTATAGCTGCCAGTGTATTCTCTAGTGACAACCTGGACAATCCCAGGACTATAAGCTATTCCATCTTTAGTGCACTCAACCACTGGCTCTGGGTTTCCCCAGGCAAAGCAGGTGAACATTTGCTCTTCTCCTACTGTCCAGGTCCAGTTCTGGGGACAGCTAGAATCATCCATTTCAGGCTCATCTGAAAAGATCATGGAGATAAAGATCATGGAAAAACAATATTTTGCAAGGGGAATGCTGTACACAAATATAGCTCCCAAGTGACTCATGGGTATCCAGAGCTGGGAAGCTGCCTGACAATGTTGAAGACATGTTGGCCTCTTTGGTGCAAAGGGATAATTGTTACACCTAGGAAGTCTCTGCTGGAAAATTGGTTTGTTTTTAACAATCCAATCCTAGGTACATTATTTTGCACATTTTGTGGAGAATTGCATGCTCTGAGTCCCATTAAAAGCCACATTTATTTATTTATTTATTTAGCAAACTTATATGCCGCCCCATTGGCCAAAGCCTCATTGCAGTTTGGGCTCATCTGCCCAGCTGCAGAAACTAGGGCTGTGCCCAGATTCTTCTTCTTTTCCCCACCTTTAAAAAAGGTTTTATTTTATTGTGTCAGTTTGCACTTACATTCCACCTGGATTGTGACCATCCTGCTGCTTGACCCATGTGGATTGGTAGCATTGCAGTGGTAGACGCCAGCATGGTTTTGTGTGACATTCTGCACCTTCCTTGTATCATACACATTGCCGTCTTTCATGCAGGAGACCTCTGCCACTGGGATGCCATCAGCTTGGCAACTGAGCTTCTGCAGGCTCCCTTCCAGCCACGTTTGGTTACTTGGACAGTTGGACTCGTCCAGCTGAGGCTCATCTGCAATGGAAAGGAGAAGGAACTGTGCATTCAACCCTAACCACAAATATTCCACAAAGCTGCTCAGCTTCTTCAGAGTCTCTCTAATTAAGGATGTGTCATGGCCCTGGCTTTGGTTTTGAGTGAGAAGAATGGTGGAGGAGATCTACATCTACCATCACCATCCTGCCAACTGGAGAACACAACCATGTTCCTGATACTGAACCTGAGGCCCACAGCTATGAATGTGAAGACAGTGACCCACAACCTTCATAAACCACCCCACTGTGAGCCCATCCTCTGAGTAGTCAAGTCTTTGCAATGCCCAATGCAATGGCAGTGGTTGTGAGGCAGGGCAGAAATCCCCAGTAGGCACAGAAGCACTCAGCTCCAGGCCTGGGGACGATTTAGGAAATCACACTCTGCAGGGAGGAAATGGTGGCAATTCAGGCAGAGGGTGATGCTTGGACAGAGAGAGTTACAAGGGTTCGGTCAGCCTCCAGCTTGGTACATGCACATGACTCACTTGGAAGTAGGAACATAGGAAACTGCCTCATGCTGAGTCAGACCACTGGTCCATCCACCATACCCTTGTCAACACTGACCGACAGCCATGGCATTCCAGGCTTTCCAGCCCTTTGTGGAGATGCCTGGATCAAACCTGGATCAATTCTGCATGGAAACCAGGTGCTCTGCCACTGAGCAAGGCCCCATTGTCCTTCTTGGGCTTGTGCTTGAGGTCAGGACATGACCGGCTGCATCTGACATGTGTCATGCATCTGACATGTGTCATGTGCAAAGTTCAGGGCTCTTATCCCTCGATAGCCAATCAGGGCAACTAGTTGGGACACCATCCCCCCTTGCTTCATATACAATGACATGGAAATGTCACTTACATTCCACACGGATAGTGACTGTTCTAGAGCTGGATCCAAGCTCACTGGTGGCAGTGCAGTTGTAGAGGCCAGCATGGCTCCGGTTGACCTGCTCTTCCCTTTCCATGTTGCGAGCAAGGCCATCTTTGGTGCAAATCACGGATGGCTTGGGGTTCCCCTTGGCCATGCAGTGAAGCACTTGTGGTGTTCCCTCTACCCATGTAGGGCTGCTGGGGCAAGTGGACTCATCCATTCCTGGCACATCTGCAGTGTGCAGAGGGGAACACACACATTGGTTGAGGCTCTTCTCTCTTTGGGTAAGAAATAAAGGGGAGGTTTAATGTTGGAGAATCTTGACCTAGAATATTTGGGTGGCAGTGGACAGAGGTTGCTACTTAAGCCACATTGACACAGGTGCAGGTATGTGGGGTTGCTTTAGGAATATCTAGTCCTAGAACAAGTTAGGGTAAGAATGTTCTGGTTTAAAGAGCGACAAATTATCTATTATTTATTATATTTTAGATTACGAGCCCATAAGATTTGCTACTCAAAGAACTCCTGTGGTTGAGCTGCCCTTGCCCACTGTGGCTTTCTGCTTCAAATGTCCACATATCTTGGTCTGCCCTTGGTTTCACAATTTTGGTTTACTGCTGTGTTTGGCTTATTGTTGCTTTTTCTTTTAAGCAGCCTCCTGAGGTATAAACCTTTTATAATAAACAGGTAATAAAACAGAATTATCTGTTGAACCTTCCTGATCTACTACTATGAATTAAGAGTTATTTTCCAGTTGTAAACTCAGGGCAACACCACATATTTTAATTTAGTCCCTTTTCACTGTTTAGGTTGATCTTGAATTATATGGTTAGAGTACAGATTTTGAAGAACCATCTCCAGATGCCAGCAATCCTTGTGGTATTATCTACACCAGAGCCATGATTCATTTCAGTCTTTTCTGGCCTAGTTTTTTAGAAAACAGAATTCCAGTAGTCAAATATTGTGTGCTAAACCTAGGGAGCAAGAGTGCTTATATCCCTGAGCAGGGCTTTATGCAATGGAAAAGAGGCTATATTTTGCAGACAATGTTTATGACTAGTTAAGACTAGGGACGGACAAATCTGCCAGTTGTACTTTCTCCCCCTTTTATTTGTTTAAATCTAATGTTACTTCAATCCTATTTGTGAAGATAATTTTTTATAAATATGAGAAGAACTTTACAAAGTTCCTATAAAGAAAATGAACTCAACAACATTCTCGCTTATCTGCAGTGGACTAGTTCACAGGGTATGGCTATTCCCAGGAAAGAGACGACCTTGTTGTACCTCTCTGCAAAAGAGCTGTTAAACCCAAAGAAGAAGTGGTGGCAACCCTAATTCAGCAGCATAACCATGGTTAAATACCACAGGATGCAAACCCTGATCACTTTCTTCTAGACTTGTATAAAAAAACCAAAAAGCAAAAACCCATTTATGAATAAAATTTGCAAATTTGAGTATGTTTTTACTAAAATTGAATTAAACAGGTTTCTCACTTGTACCCAGCTAAAGCGTAGCTAATCTGTTATAGGGAATTCTGGCTTCTGGCTCAGCACAAGAGCCTCCTGCCCAGCATTCTCTGCAGTAATCCCAGAATCCTTCAGGGTTGCCACTGTGGAGAGGGGTGGCACATTCTGCTCAACCTCCGTTAGTGGAAGCTAAGCAGAGCATGGCTTGTCCTGCACTGCTGAGGCTGCTGGCTATATTGGTTGGAAGCTGTGGTGGACACTTGCTTTAAATTTTGTGGCCTGAATGGCAGGTTCTTTTTGGCCACTCTTGCCAAGTGGCTCTGCTACCCCAGGCTTAAAGTGTTGTCCAAGTTTAGATAAAACTTACATTGCAAATAGTCCGAACAGAAAGCAACTGCTTTTTGGCTGAGTATAACACAAAACAATGTGAACAGATTAATTCTTTCACAAGGGCCAAGTGGGGAGAAAGCAGTATCAAAAGAGAAAGACAGGAGCTAGGTGGAAGATTTAGCACCTGTCACTGGTCCAGCACATGCCTATTTGCCCTAAAAAGCAGGTCCCCATGTGCACTTTAGGCATGATTGGAGCATGTGGTGTGCTCCTTTAGCATCCATGAACGCCCCCTCCCCTGTAATACCTCAGCACCTAGTCTTCACTCACTAGATGCCCTCCAGCTTTGCTCCCTTTCCCCTTGTCTGCATCAGAAGCTGAACCCTGAAACCCCGGATCTTCACTAGCTTCGCTTTTTCAATCATCAGAACTAATTTCAGCATTTTTTGACACAGCTGCATCATACCATCGCATTTTCTTGGTTCTGCCTAACAGACACCGAATGGCAAGTCTGTTAGTCAGTCTCCTTCTCTCCTCTGGCTATTAAATTTGGTCGACACTGTATCTTTTAGATTGGAAGTGGTGTGTGTTGTTGCAGGGGTGGGGGTGGGGTTGACTGTGGCTGGCTGGCCTTGCTGGCCTTTTGTTTTCACAGTGACCTGCAAGTGTTGAAGAGGACTGCGGGCAAAGCAAGTAGACCGGCTGGTCCACCGGGCTATGCAGGGGTTGCAAGGAGACAAGCGCTTGGATACCCTTGACAGTCGTGGGGGTGGCAAGTGATTCTTGGGGGAAGGGCAGTGCAAGCAACTCAAGTGCTTGCTAGTGCTCAAGTACGAGGCTAGTTTTGCAAGGGGGCGGCATAGAAATCTGTAAAATAAATAAATAAGTGCCCCCTGCAATGTCAGAAGCACTGTGAAAGGGGCAGTGCGAGGTCTCGCAGCACCACATACGATGCTGAGGGGGTTGCACCTCTTGAATCACACAGTGCAAATGCTTGAGGTGACAAAATGACTCCGGCCAGCGCTAGCTTAGGGGCAGTGGGGATACCAAGTCCACTTTCTTGTGGCAATAGGATTGGTCTCATGTCATATCCAGTAATTTTAGATCTTGGATTTAATTATATGTTGGGGAGGATACCCTAAGTATAAGGCTTAAACCACTGCTTGATCCATGGCTCCTTTGATAGCAGTCTCTCTTCCGTGGAGCATTTAAAACACCAGTTTGTCCTGGGGAAAGAGTGATTTGCCACAAATAAAGTGAAAGAGATACATTGCTTATGACAGTTTTGTGTAAAGTAACTTTGGGGAAACATATAATATTTAGGAATATCTTTGTTTTTCTTTACAGAGATCTATATTTTATACTGAAAATAATATTGAAGTTTTCTTCAGATGAATACATCAGCTCACAAACTATAGTACACTTGGCTATTTGACCTTATTCAATTAACCATGGAATTGTTTTCATATTTAGGAAGTAGATTTTTCCTTGTGATATCAGTTTTCATAGTGTGTTGCATATAAAATTAAGAAAAGTAGTCTTAACTATCACAAGCTCACTTCTTTTTATTTAATACATACTGATTGAATGTGCTTCTATGAAGTTCCTTGCACCTTGTGTGTTTTTCTTGCATTCTAATCGGCAATCCTGTCTTTTTTGCATTTTTGGGCCCTCATTAGATGACCATGTGGACTGCTTCAGTTGTGAAACTCACAACTAACATTTCTCGTCTTCCCTCATATTTTACAATGACACATTTTGTCAAAAACACTCAAAATTACTCTGAGGTAATTTTGTATTTTAAACATATTTAAATTATAGCAATACAATAACTATAGGAATAAAATGAAACTTCCTTCTGTTGCCTTCATGCCTCAGTTTTTGAAGGAGTACCTGTTGCACCAAAGAGGGCCCAAGTATTAAGAGAAGTATTAACCTTGAGTAAAAGATTAAGTATCTTCTACTCTGCTCTGTTAGGAGTGGTGCATTGGACACAGCATAGGGGCCTTCTTGGCTGTGGCATCTCTCTTATGGAACTTCCATTCCCAGCAGCCCAGCTGGCAACCATGTTGCCTTCATGTGGTGCCAGGTTAAGGCCTAACTCTTTGCCCAAGCTTTGGGGTCTCACTGAACTTTTGGAAAGTTCTAATTATTATTACTGATTTTATATACTGGATTGTAGATTTGTCACTGAATTGTTTTTACTGGTTGTATCCCACTCTGTGATATGGGGTACATCAGAAATATCTTAATAAAGAAAGAAATACCCAACAGGCGTGCAAACATTGCCCTCCTGATATTCATCAGGCACAACTCATTTATTCTGATCCACCAGATGGTTTTCCACGCTCAGCCCCTCGATATGTATCCCACCTCACAGGACTCCTCTACCTAGTGTTGTCTACTCCTCAACCTCCTCTACCTGGTGTTCAGATGTGGAGGGCATTTGAACACATGACCGCTGCCTCTACAATTGACAGTCAGGCTTCAAGGCCTGACAGAGAGTCTCACAGAGAGCCCAGATATTGGCTATTGCAGTGGCATATAAAGTCATTAAATACTTTGTCAGGGTCTCCTGCGGAATGAGTCCAATGTCAACTGCAGATCAGTGGTGGGCTGGTATTCTTCCACTGGCTTGATGGAGCTTCAGCTATTCACTTGGCTCTCAGTACAACACATCAGTCCATGAAGCTCCACCCTGAGCCTCCAGGCATAGCTGCCAAGCACTGACTTCTGCCTCCACCAGCTGTCACTAACTGCCTGCCTGTTTCACCTGGCTTCACCCCCAGTCTTCCAGGAACCATTCCTTAGCTCCCAGGTTATTCTGTGGACTCAGAGGAGCAAACAACCATACAAGCACACACCATTGCATTTTGAGCTGGCAAATTCCCAGCGGGGTGAGCTTGAATGAGAAGATCAGGGGTGTTGAATCTCTTTGCTCTCAGGGGCCACATGCAATGGTCAGCATGAGTGCAGGTGAAGGGGCAAAAAGGCTGGGCCCAAAAATGCAGATTTCCAGTAGAGTGTAGCTTAAAGTTCTTACAGGCAGTAACAAAGACCAGCGTAGGGAGAACTGCGGAAAAGCTGAAAAACCACTATATTATTGATGATTTGGGGGAAAGGGCACCATTATTTTGGGGATTTCTGGAGGGCCAGATTGAGGCACTAGGAAGGCCGGATGTAGATTGCACTTAACCAGTGCTTTTTTTGTAAAAAAAAAAAAAAAAGGTGCCAGAACTCACATCACAAGCAGTAAGCGCGCGACCACACACACCAATCCCAAGCCGAGCAGTGGAGCAGCGTCCTAAGTCACTATCTCACTATCAGATGGCAGATAGCAGACACAAAAGCAGCCTGCAGGCACTATGTTAATGATGTTTGCTGCCGATCTGCTACAATTCAAAATCACTTCGTAAAATCCATTGGAAAAAACGGTGCTGGAACACCGTTCCGGTGCGTTCTATGACAAAAAAAAGCCATGCACTTAACCACAGTAACTTATGCACAACAGGGAATTTTAAACATAGTTGCCCAATTTGTATAGTAGATACAGGTTGTATAATTCAACAGCCTTGGGAGGGAATTTAGGGTATCTTGGTGTAGCATTCTACTATATCATACAGTATTATAATAGACTTTTCATGCTATTTAAAAATTAAAAATGCATCTTAGGAATTCATTCCAGAACTTTGCTCACTGATAGATGGGTTCAAAACAGACCCACTGGCAGCCTAAAAGTTAATCTGGTTTGTAGGTCTTTTACAGACAAAACTGTAAACTTTTAAAATATATATATATATTAAAAAAATAATAATTAAGGGGAGCAGAGAAAGATTTTTCAGGGGAATACAGGCTCCATTTAAAAATTAACTCACCACTTGAAGGCTACTTTTGAAGATGCACTGAATATCATATAATGTACACATTTCAATGCAAAGATAACAAAGCAAATGGTATTCCAAGAAGGTAAGTTCTGTACTCACAGAAAACTGTAAGATTGGCAGATATGTGCTTCGTGATCTTGTCTCCACCAATTGTCAGTTCCACTTGACATATGAATTCCCTCCCATCATCTTCTTCCTGAGCTATCAGGTTGAATTGCAGAGGGGCCTGATCACCAGATGCCAAGATCTTTCCAGAAGCACTTTTGAGCTGAAGAGAAATGCTGGATGGCTGAAAAGCTGGAGCATCACATGTAATGGTTACAGGACTGTTTGCGAGTGTCTGGGGCGGATGAATCTCCAGGGAAGGCTCAGGGAAACCTGCCATCAGCACAAAGAAGAATGCTATTCCTGCAACAGCTCAGAACACATGCTCTAGTGGCAGGTGTTGATGACATTCAATGCCAATCCTCTGAGAGAAAGGACGGTCTTAGGGCCAAACAAGATGCAGTGCTGATGTGTGACTGCCACTAAAAACACTTGCCATGCAACTTGATTTGCCTCTGTTTCTAGGTAACAACTAGTAGAACTTACCTCAGCTCACATATAGGACAGGGCAGAAACATTTTAGTAGAGAAATACGTTAATTAAATCCTGCATTTCTCAACTCTGTGCCGTGGTGCTGGCTATAATGGTGGAGGCAACACAAAATATCATATGAGCTGTATTCTGCAGGATACCATGATGGGGAAGGGAAAAACTTGGTGTGAGCCATCCACACACCATGAAAGCCTATCTGGGACCATGAACACTTGCTATTGCCTATTCTAAGAAAGACACTAGTGTTTATAAAATCAGGCTGGTACCAGGAATCATGAGAACTGAAAGCTCTGTGGCCAATCAAAAATCAGTGAGATGGAAGAACAGGACCAGGATCCGAAGTGCTAACCGAGGAGATGAGAGTCCTGCCACCCCATTTCTTTTTGAAGTGCAGGTTCTATTATGCTACTTCACAAACTCCATTTGTGCTCACGCAGTGTCCATTTCTAAAGTCACTCGATATGAGACATGAGGGAACAGCTGACCGGCCTTGGGGGAGCAGCTGCACAGCGCTTCGAATGCCAATCCAGGCATTTTGAAGGAGGCAGAACTCTGGTCCACCGAGAGCAGTGCTGACCCTTCTAACTGGCAGCCACTTCCCAGGCTGGCAGAGATCTTTTCCTTCTCCAACAGGAGAAAGGCAGGAAGAAGCTTTCAGTTATCTCATCTACATGTTACCAGGCCTCAGTCACGAACACACTGGGTCTTGAACTGGTGATCTGGGGCGGGGGGAGGGCTGTTGGAGTTCATTCAGGCTGTGGGCTGCCACCCATCCATGCAGAGGGGTACTGTGGGAAGACCAGTTCTGACTGGTTGAAAAAGCCTCCTTGCACCAGTAGGCCAGAGAGGGCCCGGTGACAGACAGGGCTGCCATAGCACTGGTCAACTTCTGGGATGCACAGGTTATTCTACAGAGCAGCCACCACACCACAAGTCCATCTTCAGTTGTGCACATTACCATCTGCAGCCCTCCATTCTGCCACCATCAGACAGTTCTGTTCAGAGTCCAAATTACCTGCTGGCACCACTGCCTTTGCTTCACTATGCCACCCACTGCGAAGAAGCCTGGGCTGGCAACAGATGAGACACAAGGTTATCCTCGTGTTCACACCATCAATTGCAAAGGGCCTGTACAGATCGGCCATCTCTTCCCCCAGTCATTCTTACACAGTGAAACCTACCAGTGATGGTGCTGTGCTTCTGACTGTCATGCCCTCTCAAAGAAGAAGAAAACCTAACAGAAGAATTTTTAATATGAGCCATTGTTCTCTGGAAACCTGAGCACCCACTCACTGTAAACTTGCACCATCTCCACTGCAGATTTGGTCACTGGTCCCAGGGATACTGTGCAGGTGAGTGTATGGTTTCCAGCCCTTAAAGAGGATGCTTGTGTCTGGGCTTGCACAGCCGCACCCGACACACTGATGCTGGTATTCAGTCTCTCCTCTCCAAGTGTCAGGTCAAACTGGGCCTCTTCCGCTGGGAAAGCCCTGACCACATCGCACTGCACAGTCATGTTGCTGTCAGCCTCCACATAGTGTGAGGCATGAAGCTGGGGATCCACTGCAAAATCTGGAAAGGAAAAAGATGGCACATATGGAACAGGACTTGTGTCCAAGTACAGAGATGCTCAAACTCTTTTGCCTCCAGCCTCTGAAGAGTCATGCTTTTTATGAGCAACATCCCCATGCTGAAGCCAAAGAAGGTACATCTACCGTATGCACATCCTCTTTGGTGCTTTAAACTCCTCCTCATCCAATAAAACAAATTCAGCAAGTCCCCACACTTCTGTTTCTCTACCCCCATCATTATGTATGTATGTATGTATGTATGTATGTATTATATTTATATCTCACCCTTTTTCCTTCCAAGGAACTCAAGGAAGTTCATTCTCCTCCTGCTTTCAATCTTCTCACAACAACCCTGTGGGGTAGGGTGAGTTGAGAGTCTGTGACTGGCACAAAGTCGCACAGTGAACTCCATGGCCGAGAGGGGACTAGAACCCAGGTCCCCAGAGTCCCAGGCCTGAACTCTTAACCACTATATCACACTGGCTCTGGGTAGCCACACTCCTATACTTTTATCCAGAACTGGCTGACCACAGGGCTGGCCTAAGACATTGCTCTTACTAGGAAGGAGCGGCACATCCTACTCAACCCCCAGGACAGTCAAAGCACTTAGCGGACAAGGCTGGTCAAGTTATTTTGGCTCCCCAGGTAGTCATTTCTGTAGGTGCTCCTTTCCCTTCCTTGACAGTAAAAACAGAAATAATCGATAACATGACTAGAACATTCGCTGCTCTTAAGTCAGCCAGTGCACTCCTCCTAATAGTAAGGCCAGCCCTGCTCAAGCCTAGTTTTCTTCAGCCCTTTTCAGACAACACATGAATGCGAGAAAGCAGGATCCTGTTGTGCTCGCTCAGTCTCCAAACAGCCATCGCGAGATCAGAACAAGCCTTTACTATCCAAGCTTACTGTCACTCCTTATGAGCTCTGAGTGCACCTAGAGCAGGGGACAGCAGTAGCTGTGGCAAGTCACCTTCCATGAAGGAAGTCCCTTATTGTATGTTAGACAGACAGAAAAGCTACAATTGGCTGACTGGAGCACACGGGGACTTGTAGGCCCTTTTCCCATCTACACATACTTTTGATTGCACCCTGCACATTCCTCCTCCTTGGGAATCACTGCTCTGACCAGATGGAAGACATTAATTCTTGCCCTAATTCAGATAAGGGATCCACAGCCACGGAACTGTCTAGCACACACATCTGCTTCTTTAGACCAGAAACAGCAGGTATAAATGGTATGTGCATCCAAATGTCAGCACTGTCCATCCATGCTTGCAGCTTTCAATGGGTTGCATATTGGTGCAAATGCATTGCCACGCACATTTCAGTGCAACCGCTCATAGATAACTACATGCCTCTGGCAGCGTGTGAATGTTTTTTCAACATAACATGTCCTTTTATTCCTTTGTTCTTATTGCTGTTTTCCCTGTCCTTCTCAAATGACATTCTTTTAGGATTTGATGTGTTTTAATTATGTGGCATATTTATTCCTGAAAGCTATCATGAGCTTTTGAGGATAGGTGACAAACAAACATAGAAAGGAAATAATGTTGGCAGTGTATCGTGTCTTCCCTGGGTGAACATATTGCAAAGCAATCCCTCAAAGAAAGCTGGCTACATTTCCTTCTTCCATTAAGAAAATGCATTTTCAGTCTGTGCCAAACATCCAGGTGAGGTTGGGGGCAGCTTGTCTCTGGGCACCAAAACAAAGGCTGTGAATCAACCAGCCATCACAGCTTCATTAAAGCACCAAGCTCTCTCTCTCACACACACAAGACTGAGGGAAACAGGCAGTGTCTTTCACAGAGTTATTAATAGACACTCCGTAACAGGATTATATTAATTACATATTCCCTGCATGCTCACTGGCAGTAGAATGTCTTCCCTGAGCATGCAACTGGGACCTGGTGCTTATGGAGAGGGGCGGGGGAGGGGGGGGCAAGGGCCAGAGATATTTTTTTGTTCTACGAATGAGATTCCTGATAACCTGGCTCACATCAGCTGTCTGTCAAGCCTAGCATCCTGCCCTGAATTATAATTGCTCAGAAGACATTTCTAAAAAGCTATGAGTTGAAAGGAGAAGAATGGTAATACTTCAGTGGTCCAGCTTCCTGCATTCACTTCCAACTTGTTTACATACTAGGTTCTAAAAAGTCCTTAAGAGCACAATCCTATGTGTGCTTATACAAAAATCCAAAATCCCCCCTAGCTTTCCCCAGCCACCCATGCTGGGGGTTTAAAGACTTGTTCCTGTCTGGACATGCAGGGGATGGCACCCTAGGTGTCTCTGCAGCAGAGGTGGGCAGCTTGAGTGGGCACCTTAGGGCCGCTGCATTTGAAATGCCCTCTGAAAGTGATCAGTTCAGGCTTCTCCCAACAGCAGTATGTTGCTTCTCCAGCAGCCCACTGGGGGTGGAAGAAGAGGAAGAGGGAGAGAGGGAAGAAAGGATGGCCAAAAAGGAAAGAGAGAAACCGGGTGCCTACTTCCCTTCTGGCTCCAGCTCTGCCCACAGCTAGGAAGGAATATGCTTGTGCCTGTGCTGCTTCCAGGTTGCAGAGGGCCCTTGGGAAGACACCCCCAGTGGGCCATCTCCCTCAGGGAGTCTACCTTCTTGCTGCTGTTCCCACCAGCTGCTCCTGGCCCTCCTGTTTCTCCTCATTGCCACACCTGCATGCCTGCCAGGCAAAGGGCCATGAAGCAAGTAAACAGGGGCAGCTCCTGCTGCTGCTTGGGCCAGAGCAGGTGAGCCAGCAGGTTGCCAGGGGATGAGGGGTGAAGGCCTTGTCAGGTCTTGTCAGGACCCCTGGCTGGGATGTGGGCCCTCCACAGATGCTGGATTATGCCTGCCCTTGATGCTAGCCACAGTACATGGGTGTGTTCCTACAGGGAGGGTCTTATTTTTATTTTTTATTTATATAATTACTATACTGCCCAATACCCAAAGCTCTCTGGGTAAATAAAAGGTAGATTCTAATATACCAGAAGATATCTGGGTGATTTGTGATGGATTCACAAGGATTTCTGACTCCCAATTGTGTAATAATAACAGCAACAAAATGAATTGGCCAACTTAAATTATACTGATGCAATGAAGAAAGCATCACATAATTAGGAGTGGGGTTTTGAGTGCAAAAGTAGAACTGCATACAGTTTTGGTACTTGGAACTAATTCTTGGGCTCAGAATTTGACATGCTCATCTTTTACACCAGGCTTCAATGGGTAGACATAACATTCTACTAAAAGCCAATGTAGATCCCACAACCATTGTTTAAATTTGTGAGAGTCTCTTATTTAGAAAGAAAAATACTTCTGCCTGCTGAAATGTTTTCTTTCTTTCTCTTTCTCTTTCTGAATACATGTATTCAAGTAATTTATGTTCACTGGAAAAACAATGCATTCATTTCCAATCGTTAAGAAAAGACAAAAGAATACTGTATACCAAAGTATAACAAGCTGTCTCACCAAAGACTTTTAGGACCTTGCTGAGGGATGTCTTTTCAAGGAGTGGCCCATGAGGCCTCAAATCCAGAGTGGCATGGCAGGTGACTTCCTTCCTGTGGTCTTCCTGCTGGACAGTTATGGCATAGGCCACCACAACATCACTGGCTTCAGGAGCACCATGCATCTCAAATGCCTCCTCATGCAGTTTCTCCTTTCCTTTATGCAAGGTCACAGTGAGGTTCCGGATAGGAGCAACGTTAGCAACCCAGCATGTCAGGTTATACACTCTGCCCACCTCCATCACGGGCACTGGATCCAAAGCTACTTGCTCTGGAATCTCTGGAATGATACACGGAAGCACATTGGGGTGGGATTCCGCATGAGCGCAGAAGCTGCCACAGAAAATCCATAGGAAGGAAAGGTTCGAGTCATTTGCTAGACCAGTGATGCAGAAGCTCAGGCCCAGGAATCAAATTCAGCCCTCTAGGTTCCTTAGAACTGCGCTCACCCCCTGCTTCCGCCACTTTTCTTCAACTACCAGTTGTTTGGTGGGTTCCTAGTTTTTGTGCTACTCCCCTCCCTCTCATTATAAAGAGCTGAGGTTATGATGATGGAGCTTACATTTATGTTGCACCCCTTTTCCTCTTATGAGGAACCCAAGGTGGCTGACATAGCTCCATTTTGTCCTCAGAACAACAACCCTGTCGGGTAGGTTGGGCTGGGAGTGTATAAATGACCCAGATTCACTCAATGAGTTTCATGGCTGAGTGAGAAGTAAAACCTGGATTTCCTGGATACCCCACCCAGCACTCCAATTACCACATGACACTGGCTCTTTTCTAAGGCTTATTTACTAATTGTAGGAACTTCAAACCTGCCTTTTTGCATTTTGGTCATTCCTTTTTGCCTTTGGCCCCACCCCTTTTGCCTTCAGGGCCACCCAGCACTGGCATGTAGCCTCCAAGAGCTGGGAGTTGTAGTCCAACACATCTGGGGAGTATTAGCATAAGGATGGCCGGGGTAAGCTGCACTGAGTTCCTTAAAACAAGAGATACAAATGCAACAAATAAATCAGACATTGTTTCTGCATAGCCACTTACGATATACCACAATGTTTGCACGAGCAGATTTATGCTCCCCGTAACAGCTGAAGGAGCACTCCGTGGCAGACGCCCACTCCGTGATGTTCACAAGCTGGAAGGCTGCCCAGCCGGTCCCATTGTCTCTCCACTCCTTGATCAGTGATGTCTCCAAGCCTCCCTTGGCATCTGCCTCCTGGCAGCTGGTGCTACAATTCAGCCAGAGAGACCCTCCGTGCTCCACCACAGGGTTTTCTGGCCAGGTGGTCACGTCAAACACGTGCTGCTCCACTTCTGAAACAGGGCACCCACAAGCATTTTGCCAGGGGATTGCCAAACAGAAAGGAAAAGGATAATCCAGAAACTCCCAGAGTGTAGAAATTAGAAAGGATGTTACACCCAGGGCTCCCATCTGCACCAACGAGATGCTTAAGGGCCAGGAATACCGGGAGTTTTAGTCCAAAACTTCCAGAGAGCTCCTGACTAGGGAAGACTATACTAGGAGTAGATACTATTGAAAACTCCAGGAATTGCTCCAGAGTATATATGCTTAAGATTGTGCTGGGAATCAGTGAACATGCATCTGCAAGACTGCTGCATTTCAGGCTGCAATGCAAGTGGTTCTTCACACAGGGAATGCTTATATATCTAGCTATCCATCCATCCAAACTCTACATAGAAAGCTAGCACATGGGGGAAAGGGTTCTCACCTTGCTTCTTACTGACACTCTAGTTGTCTATAGACAGGATTTTGTACGCAGAAGTACATTCCAAAATACAGAAATGCTTTGCAACTTCCCAGTAAGAACCAGACCTCTGTTTCAAGCTATCCACAATATGAGGTTGATGGGGTGGCATAGAAATGTTTTAATAAATAAATAAATTATTATTTATTCATTCCATTTATATACTTCTCCTGTAGCCTTCCAGGGCTCTCTGGGCAGTGTACAGCAAGATTTAAGTTGGGAGAGTGGTAGTAATTAGATTTGGCAGAATGTCTCTGGAGGTTGTTTGTGTATGACTGACACAGATGCATGCACACTTGTCCATAAACTGATCGATGTACATGCTATATTAAATATATAGCTTTGTTATAATTTACTTGATAGTAGAAATGGTGGTGGCAGTGGGAGAGATCAAGATTAGAACTTCACTACATGAGGAAGTTTAAGCCTTTCTTCCTGAACTGCAAACCTGACAGTGATCACCCTTGTCCCTGTAAATCAGGACTGTGAAAACTGGCACTGGAAATAAGAGAACAGAAATGTGTATATATTCCTTCTTACTCCCTCTTACAAGCAGCCCAAAGCAGTTTAGACAGTCCTCCTGCTTTTCCTTTTATCCTCAGAGCGACAAACCTGTAAAATAGGTTAGGCTGAGAGTCCGTGACTGCCCAAAGTCACCCAGTGAGCTTCAAAGCCAAAATCTTGCATCAATGTAGCACAAACTATGCAATAAGAAAGGCTGAATTCTGTGACCTACATAATGATGCAATTTAAGCAAATCTGCCCATTTTTTCTATCTTGCATGCTTTTTGCATCCGTGTGCAATTTTTACTAATTTTGAGAGCAGTATACACATTTATGCATTGTATTTGGAGATGGCATAAACTGTGATGAAAGAGGAATTCTGATACATATAACAATGCAAACTACCAGTGTGTGTGATGCATCAGATGTAAAGGCAATCCAATGAACATGCTTATATATCTGTATAAGAGCTATCAAAATCAGGTGCAAAACTCAGTGAGCACTCTTCTCGGGACTGCTTTGTAGAGGGCTATCGCTTAGGGAATGAACACATGATTTACATGCAGAAGGTCCTGGGTTTAATCCCTGACATCTCTAGACAGTGGTAGGAAATACATCTGCCTGAAACCCTGAGGAACTGCTGGCCTCCGTGACTGGCTGCCATGATGATTGTTTCTGATAATTCCTGAGTTCGGACAGGATGATAACTCATACTCAAAGATTCAGTATAGGTTGAGTGTGACTTGTTGAACCATAGGCTTTATTGAAACATGGGTTATCATGATGTCTGAACTCAGCCATGCTAACTAACCATGGTTTGCTAACTACAAATGACCCTTGAAGAGATGCCATGGTTTGTGGTTGGATTGAGAATTGTGGGTTGTTCATGGTTAAAAAAAACCATATTATCCTGACTGGATTTAGACAACACAATAACTCATCTTTTAACAACAATACATTACTGAATGACAACCAACATCCCCCAGCTAGATGCCCCAATGTTCTGAATCATGTTCCTATGTTTCTGGGGTGCTTCCAAATGGAGGACTCCATCTAACAATCAAAAGGCATTGTGCGGCTAGTCCATCTCAGCAATTTTTTACAAGAAGAATAAAGAATCAAGAAATGCAGGAGTATCACCAGTGGAAGATGGCATTACCTGGACCCCTATAAAAGTCCATGAATGCAGCAGGGCAATTCCATAGTCAAAGCTTCACCTGGAAACATTTCTGGAGTAGAGATTTAGCTATGCAAATAACTTCAACAGCTTAATTCTTGTGTGGCTGGCTGTTCTAGGTAACTAGACAAATGGTATCTGTGCATCTACGGATTTCCTTCTCCTGGAAGTTTCTTGCACCATCACCTCTCCTCTGCTCCTGTGCCCATCACTCAGTTTAATTAACACTTAGCTAGACTTGTGATCTTCTCCAAGAGTTGGAAAGAAGCTGATAGAATATCCTAATTGCTTTTCTCTCAGTGCTAATGACAGGACCTTTTAAGCACTAAAATGCCTGAACAGCACCTTCTGTGGCAATGAAAAGCTTCCCTCCCTCCCTCCCTCCCTCCCTCCGTGTGTGTGTGTGTGTGTGTGTGTGTAACAGTTACACTATAGAATCCATGAAGGAAGGAAGAAGACTAGATGCAATCAGATCTGTAGAGTTCCTGTACCTTTCATTGTTATATAAAAGAAGGAATTCTGTTAGCAGTAGCTTTCCAGTGCTCATGACACAGAATAATTGATTTGGAAGGAACCTCCAAATTCATGCAGTTCAACTGCTTGCATCACTGATAGGTGGCCATCTGCTTAAAAACCTCTACGGAAGGACAGTCTGTGCTACAGTTCATACCATCAGGAAAGTATCTCTAGTGCTTGGCTGGAAATCTTTTCCAAAAGTTTGGTATTTACCCTTTGGAGCTGGGACATGTTGGGAGTTGTAATGCAACTCATCCGGAGGTCACTAAATTGGGAAAGGCTGCTTTGGAGCAACATAAACCAAATTTGTTCCATCATCTGAGTGAAAACCCCAAAAATAAGAAGTCTCATATATTACTACGTAATCACCTCATATAACATGGTGTCCTGCAACAGCAGGGGGTTGGACTCAATGGCCTTCATAGCCCCTTCCAACTCTACTAACTCTAGTAGAGTTAGAGCCCCTTCCAACTCTACTCCCCTTCCAACTCTCCTTTGTTGTAAGCTGCCCCGAAGCTTTGTTGCAATGGGGCGGCATAGAAATATTTTAAATAAATAAATAAATGAAACTATTCTATGATTCTATGAAACACACCCGACTCTTTCAACATTTCCCCACAGAACTCCTTCCCCAGAACCTTCATCATCTTTGTTGCCATTTTCTGAACATGTTCCAGTTTATTGATGTGGGCTGCACAGTGCTCCAGAACTGCAAAATCCCCTCCTCTACACAGGTAACCTTGTCCTCCACTTTATACTTAGGCCATTCCAGATGCAAAAGATAAAGAGTGGTGGAGAATGCTGATTTAGGTATGTGTATTTAAACTTGAGGGGTGGGGCTGCTATGGGTAGCGCAAAAGGAGCAAAACTCACTCGACAGCCAGGCATCTAAGCTGTTTAGGGAGGGATGGGGCACAGTCACTGTAAGAGAAACTGAATGATAAGAAAAGATGGATCTCTGCCCTGAAGCTCCTGTAATCACAAGAGAAACAATGAAGAGTGGGGAGGAAGATGGAGGTGAGAGCAAACAGGAGAAAAATGGGTTCCCCATTCAGCTAGATGGATGAAAACAATGGGATTGTGCCAAAGGGATACACAGATATGTCTCGGATGATCGGATGCAAAAGAAGTTAAGGCCGCTGCACCTTTAACAGCTGAGCAGAAGGCAGCATTTCCACAGTCTTGTATGACAAGCTGCCACCTGTCAAATCCCCCCTCTATGCCCAGCAGTGCACAGGCTCTGCTGTTCTCCTTTGTAGCTGAGTAATCAGGCTAGCTGTGTGGATGCCGGATGAAAGTGGTACTTTAAAATGTTGCAAGCTGACTGAGACCAGGGGATAGGACAAAAGTGTCTATTTGAAGAACTTGCAGATCCCAATCTTCCTCCCAGCTTTTTGATTGGGTCAGAATCTCAAATCCCTGATTTTCATTCCTGCCCTTCTCTCTAACTCAGTAAAAACAGGCTGGTTTTAGACAGAGCTTGTTTTAGAAGCTGGACCATGTAAAGATCATGGATTCTTGATCATGTGCAGAGTGCCTTTTTTGCTTTCCTAAGTAATTGCAACTCTCCATCACCGCCGCTGCCACCCCCCCACCACACACACACACAGCAAAGAATACTTCAAATGGACCCCTCATTTTAGAAATTAAGCCCTGTCATCAGTCCGTAAAAAGCATTCCATTCTCAGAGCTAGGGAGAAAAACTGGGGGCACCCTAAGTTCCCAACCAACCAGACCTTATACCTCCATCCCAAACATAGTTTGGAAGAGGACCCAAGAGGAGCCCACCAAGATGCCCCCGCCCCCGCCCCGCCCCCACGCAATGCTCAGCCTCCATTCTTGCTCACTGTTAGAACAGAAATAATAAAAATGTGTCAGAAGAGCACGTCTTCCCCTTCCCCTTTCCAAAACGAAAGGGGCGAATAACAGCACTGACCATGGAGTAGAACTAGGGCTGGGCGATTTCCCTAGAAAAACAACAGGCTGCCTGGTGTCAGACACGTGCCGAGTCTCTACAAGATCCAGGCAAAGATGCCTGTGCCGTCTAGAGGAGTCGCGCGCGCGCGCGCGCGCACAGGGCGAGCGACAGAATGCCTCCTTGTTCTAATTTCACACAGTCTGGGCATATTCATTAGCTGTATCCATCTAGTAGATCCCGTTTCTGACAAGTCAAGCCCCCCTCCCCCTGCTTTTGTCACCAGATTCCCCGAAAGGCCCATCATCATCGAGTGGGGAGCTGGAAAGCATCAGCCAGAGGGTGGCATGGACCACCACTGGACACTTACCGGCCAGCAGGAGCAGGGAGCAGCAGGAAAGAAGATGCCAGAGCCGCTGGAGCGTCATGACTGAGCTGGAGGGAGAGGGAGAGAGGAAGGAGCGAGATTAACAGGAGAGTGGAAGGGAGGGGAAATAGAGCTCTCGATTGGTTTAGCGTTGGTAACTTGGTATCTAAGGAAGAGGAAGAAGCAGAGGCGGCAAAGCTCAGCAACAGCAGGAGTCCAACTGTTTTCGGGGACAGAAGCTGGGCGTGTGTGTTGTGTGTGTGTGCGCGCGCGCGCGTGCGCGTGCGTGCGTGCTTTTCTTCTTTTTCTTTTCCTTCTCGCCCCCAAGTAACTTACAGCGCGCCGGCCCTGTGGCGTCAATGGAATGGTCCATCCATTCCTGCATCCTATTTCCATTATCGTGGTCGCGCTGGATGCTTCAGAGAAAGCGTCCTGGGGAAGCCTTGCCTTAACGAGGGGCTAAGCGCGGGACTGCGCGGATCGCTTCAGGCGTATCATAGCAGGAATGGGGTCACCTAAATAATGCGATGCCAACCCAGTTTGTCGGTCTGGCAGTCTTCCAAATGCGGGTTGCGAGTGGCCTGGTGAACCATAGTGTGGTGTGCTCGATCACAAGGGGAATCAGATAACTTGATTGCACGTGCATGGGGAGGAAAGTAGCTATCCACGGATCTCGCACAGACTGGGTCTGAACTTCCTTTGGTCACCCTGCCCCACACCCCAATCCTCAGCTGCAGGTGGTTCCCCAAGTATTGGTAGTGGTGGCTGAAATTGTAAACTCCTTGGGGCAGAAACCAGTCTTTTCTACTTATGTTACTCCATCAAGCATCGTGTGTGGGGTATGAGCCTTTCCTCCTCCTCCTCTTCTTCATCTCACGCTTCTCTAAGTCTAGCACTTGTTTATCTGGTTGCTTCTCACCTGCTCTGTATGTGTATGTATAAAGGTTCAAAGGATTGCCATTATGTAAATTTCAGTGGGGCTTGTGCAGGAGAACTTCCTAATGAATTGAGGTGGAGCCAGTGTGGCATAGTGGTTAGACTGCTGGACTGCAACTCAAGGAGTCTGGGTTCTAGTTCCCACGTGGCCATGAAGTTCACTGGGTGACTTTGGATCAGTCACTGACCCCCAGCCTAAACTACCTCACAGGATTGTTGTGAGGATTCTGTGGGGAGAAGGAAGGTCATGTGTATCACTTTGGGCTAAATAATAAATTTATTTATTAATGTATAAATAGTGCCCTGTGATAGTGGAATGTGGAAGGCAGCAGCGAAATCTGTCATTTATGTTTTCCACTCTCATACTTCCAAATATCACAAGCCAGCCCTGGCAGTCACATTGGCAGTACATGCTCTAACAGTGCAGTGTGAGAATCTGAGAAATCTGGCACAACATTACATCAAAAAGAAAATTTACAAGCGTGACATGGTAGAGAGCCAAAGAACCACATCATTTCTAGAATTCAAAATGACTTATTTCTAGATGCACTCTAGTGGAAAAGAAGAAGGAAATATATATGTAGGGGTGCTATGAGCTTAAAATACAAGAAGCCTCTGGAATGTCATGCAGAAGACGCTGGGGAGTGACTGCTAAGACAAAAACAAGTGTGGTGACATAATTATAGTGGCAGATGGCTCATCCCCTGTTTAGGTATGAAAGCTAGGAGCCATATTGGACTCTGGGCGCCTTAGAGAGAATCTGGTCTTGTGGGGGTGTTTCTGAGCCTTGCCAGCTCCTGGAGAGGGTACCTTGGCAAGCCTTCTTCTTCAAAGGATGCTCCAGGGATGCAAGCAGAGCTGCCTGGATTGATTTTGCTGTGCTGTCTTGATCATCAGCAGTAGCCACATGTCAACAAGTGCAAGGACCTGATGTGGCTCTACAGTAACTTATCTAGTTTTTCTCCAGAGCAACAGTGATTTGTTTAAGGAAATTTAAGTCTCATTTTAACACTGAAGCAATGCTGTGGCGAGGATGTTGCACTGGGGTTAGCCCATGTGCACAAGCGACCCCAGTTAGTTTAAAAAGCTGTTAGAACTGGTAGTTTGGAGGTGGGCAGGTAGCAGGCACAATGAAGACTGATTGTTATAGGACAGGCAGCCTGAATGGGGCAGCCAAAAAAATTGCTTCACTAGTGGGCTGGCAGCTTTTTAACAGGTGAAGGCCACATTAGCCTGGGACCAGGGTCAGACAATTTTTTAAAAAGATGAGAACATTGCACAAATATTTAGAAAAGGTGTGATGAAGTAGGGGCAATCTCTCCAACATATCTCTTCGGTACCTTGTATGGGCCATCACTGGCTGTCATTTTAGAGATTACAAAAAGTGATTTCCTGGGCGGGGTGGGGAGTGAATGGGCGGGAGAACTGTGCCACGTGAAAAAGAACTCATGATTGCCATGGGGAGAGGAGGCAAGGCGGCTTTAGCTACCAAGTCCCCTGGAACAGAGGCTGGAGAACTGGAGATGAGGATGGGGCAACATCTGGTGGTTAACCCAATTGTCTTTTGGGTGCAGCATGGATTGTTCTGTGAACAACCAACCCACCGCTGGTTATTAACAAGGTGGCTTCACATGGAGTGCAAACATGGTCAATGTGTTATCGAAATGTAGGTCATACATAAAGGGCTCAGTCATGTAGCAATCACAGAAAGAGACTTTTCAGTAGTATCATGTGTTATAGGACTCTTATCTGCTTGCCTCATTCCAAATGTGATGGCTTTTAGCAGCTGAATAAAAATAAATCTGTTCTCCTGGGGTTTTAATTGGCTTTTAGTGGTTTTGTGATGTTAAATGTTTCCTGAGGGTTCAGCCACTGTTGGAAAATGTTACTATTTGTTTTGATTTTCCTTTTATAGTTGGTTTTGAAATTTGTATTATACCACCTTGGGAATTTTATATTGAAAGGCACAGTAAAATATTTTAAATAAAGAGATGCACTTGTGCTGCCCCATTCCGCTGCATTGGTCCATCCAGGCTCTTTCTTCAACCTATGTACTGGCAGACTTAAGAAGAAAAGCCAGGCTGGATCAGACCAAAGATCTAGTCCAGCACTCTGTACATATGGTGGCAAACCACCTGCTCCCAGAATCCTACAAGCAGCTCCTCCTACCCAAGCTCCTCAGCAACTGATGTATGCAGGCATGCTACCTTTGATAAAGGGGGTAGCCCACAGCCTGCAAGGCTAATAGCCACTGATAGCCTCCTCCCTAATTAATGTGACCGATTTCTTTTCAAGGCCATCTGAATAGGCAGCCATCACCACTTCTTGCAGCAGCAAATTCCATAGTTTAACTATACACTGTGTGAAGAACTTCCTATTCTCTATCCTAAACCTTCCCCCTGGCAGCTTCATGGGATAGCTCCAGGTATGAGTGTTGTGTGAGAGAGGAAAAAAATCTCTCTCTCTCTCTCAACTTTCTCTACCCCATGAATTATTTTAAGCACCTCTATCATGTCTCCCCTTATTCACATCTTTTCTAATTTGAACAATCCCATTGCTTAGGCTGGTCCTGGTAGGAGAGCGGCAGAATCCCCCTGATCATTTTTATTATCCTTCTCTGTACTTTTTTCAACTCCATAATGCCCTTTTTCATGTCAAGGTAACCAGAACTGAACACAAAATTCCAGGTGCTACCACACCAAAGAGTTTACTTGTCTACAGAAATTTTAAAAATTAGGTTCCATTCCAAAGAGTTCTTAATAGACTTACTTTGGAGTCACTTTGATCAAACTCAATGGGACTTACATCTGAGTAAACTTGTAAAGTAGTTTACTAGGTATAGTTTGGAGGTAGCTGGCTGAAAGCATAGATCACAGCAGGAAGAAGAGGCTTTGGGTGGTGGAAAGAGGGGTCCCCTGGAATAATAATAACTGGGAAATATGTGGGTGGTTTGAGCACCCAATTATTGACTGCAGATTGTTCTAAGGAAATTGTTTGGGGATTATGTAGAGGCTTGTCATTTCAAGTTTCAGTAGAGTGGGAGCCCAAAGCCTCTCTCAAACACCCAAAATGCAACACACAATGCGACACACAAAACAGCCATTTTATTGTTGGCATATTTTTTAGGCCAAATCAGAATCTGGTGAAGTGCTCATATTGAATTGAATTGGATTGGATTGGATTGGATTGGATTGGATTGGATTGCTATTTTGGCACAATGGGAAGCAGTCAGGGACCCCTGTGACTTGCAGTGAGTGAAGCAGGATGCTGCTGCAATAGCACCCGCATCTTGCAACACCCCAACTCTCATGCTCTGTGGATCTATTCTACTCCAGAGGTATCTCCTCACCCCAATATAAAGAGAAATAGTAATTTCTGCCATGGTCATCAAATAGACCGTCAGTTCTTTGAAGGATTAATTCTGTGTGCAGAATATGCAGCGTTTGGATCAGACCTGGCCCTACTGCAGTAGCCAGGTGCCAGGAGGCAGGAAGCAACAGCCTGGTAATTAAGTTCTGTGGGCCATGCTATCCCCTACATTATCTTGCTGCCGTCTAGCACAGTGGAAGACACTTTCCTTTGCCATTGTTGAAGCAAGATTCGAAGCGGGCAATTTGGTTAGCTTTGATATATGGAATAGGAGGAGATGCCATTTCGTCCATCAACTCAGGCAACGAAGTGTCTTCTGTCAACCCTGGACTTAGAAGCAGTACATGTGCCACACACCTCATGTATTGGTTTGCACACATAGAGCTCTGTGCCCAGCAAGGAATCTATCATACGTGGAACACGGCAGAT
The DNA here is from genome assembly GCA_023646645.1 of Varanus salvator macromaculatus. Lineage (NCBI taxonomy): Eukaryota > Metazoa > Chordata > Lepidosauria > Squamata > Varanidae > Varanus > Varanus salvator. Next base: position 1,293,661 of record JAIXND010000795.1, read on the forward strand.
GTATTGTAAGGCAGTGATCTAGACACTTAACTGAGAGGAAGTATGATTGAACTCAGTGGGGGCTTTCCTTTTGCACAAGCATAGATAGGATGGTACCATAAGAGCTCTGGTTTTCCTTCCTTCCTTTTAAAAAAATGAACCCTCAATAACCTTTGCAATGTTATCAGCACAGACCTGTCACCCTTACTTTGAAAGCAAAGGGATTTTGCACTGTTGGAGTGGATACCTAGCGGGCTTCTAGATGAGGCTTTTATCATGCAGTTGCCAACCCCTCTCATGGGATTTTCCAACACTGGCCTCGATTTATAGACTTCCCTTGCTTCTTCCTTCCTTTTTAAATTCAGGAAATAAAGAGAAAAACTGGAATCCTTTCAAAATGCCTTATGATTGGTAGCTCCAGGAGGTCTCCAACCAGAAGCACCCCTGAAGTCAGAAAAGGTTTAAGATGCACACCAGTCAGGAAGCTAGACAAGAACTTCAATATTTCTCTCCAGCAAAAACAGCAGAGTGTCAAGAAACTGCTGACTCCACCCAGATATAGCTAGGTCCAGTGCTAGCCAGTGACTAAACTAAATAATGACACTCATTATGTGGATCCAGCAATATATGTACAAGCACTAAGTTAACATGGGAGGTAGGTACTCTGGTGGGACAATCACATTTAAAGTGGGCAAATGCAAAGGTGAATTGGGTGACTGTTGTTGGGGAAATCCAGAATAAATCCTGGTAGGAAAAGTTTGGTTATATGTGCCTTGGTGTTATAAAATCAAGCCTGAACCCCTAAAATCAAACCTGAGCCCCTTTCTCAGAAAGCAGCAGCATTCCAAGCTAGGTTACTGTTTAGCACTACTGTTCCTTTAAGAAGATGGAATTCTTCCCTGGACTGAGAAGCTGCTGTAGGCTAAGACTATCAGTCCAGAAATACCTGTGTTCCCATCAGCTGCAGAGAGCTGAGACAAAGGTATCCATTTGTTTCTGAATGGACCCATTTAATCATCTTGCCTACAGAGGCAAGCACCTGCACAGTGTAATTGTCAAACAAGTTTTTCTGAATGGTTCCTCAGTCAGACATATTTGCATGCTTAAGCAGACGCAGCCTGATCCAAACTGTCAGGAATTCACTGAATTGACTTGTCAATAAGGCTCAGTCAGGGAAATTCTGTATTCTATTTTCACTGGCATTTCTGATCAGTTTAGAGTATTGTTTTTTGTATGAAGATATCAAGACATTATCAAGACTAGTTAACATTATCTAGAAACCTAATACTCTGTATGGGACTGGAACATTATAAAAATGTCTGTACATGACCTGTGATTTTGTAGTTGGAGGTGAGGACCACTACCTGGTAGCATGCTGTCGTAAGTAAACTGCAAGGAGCCTGGGTGATCTCACCAATAAAAATGCTGGGGTTCAAGGTGATTTAAATCTTCCCTATGGGCCCAAGTGTTCATTCTCGCCCTTGGTAAGGAGACTCTGAAACTGTATATTGAAGAGATGTTTTAAAGAGGAAATTTTGGCCTATGCAGCTTTACTTGTAAATGGCTCTCATTCCCAAACTATGGGCATACAGCATGCTATACTTGTAGTTTTAGAAGGCCAGATACCGAAGATGAAACTCAAATACTTTGGCCACCTAATGAGAAGGAAGGACTCCCTGGAGAGGAGACTAATGCTGGGAACAATAGATGGCAAAAGAAGAAGGGGACGGCAGAGGATGAGGTGGCTAGATGGAGTCACTGAAGCAGTTGGTGCGAGCTTAAGTGGACTCCAGGACAGGAAGGCCTGGAGGAATGTTAGAAACATAGAAACATAGAAACAGAGCGAGTCAGAAGGGGCCTCCTGGGCCATCTAGTCTGACCCCCGGCTCCAGCCGGCTCCGCTCACGACATGCCCACCATGTGCATGTCCAGCCTGTCTTTGAACACCCTCACCGATGGGGCCTCAACGACCTCTCGTGGAAGCCCATTCCATGCCCTCGGGGTCCTGACTGTCAGGAAGTGCTTCCTGGCATCCAAATGGAACCTGAGCTCCCTGAGCTTTGCTCAGTTGGAGCGCATCCTGCCTTCCTCTGCAGGGGAGAACAGGTCTCTACCCATCTCCATGTGACAGCCCCTCACATACCTGTATGTCACCAACAGATCCCCTCTGAGTCTCCTCTTCTCCAGGCTGAAGAGACCCAGTTCCCTCAGTCTCGCCTCATACGGCATCCCCTGCAAACCAGCCACCAACCTTGTGGCCCTACGCTGCACTGACTCCAACCTGGCTATATCCTTTCTGTAATGAGGGGCCCAAAACTGAAAACAATACTCCAGAGTCGTGTAGAGTGGTAGTAATACCTCTCTTGATCTAGAAGCCACACTTCTGGCTATGCAACCAAGGGTGGCGTTCGCCCTCTTGACCACCACATCACACTGCTGACTCATGTTTAGCCTGCAGTCAACCAACAGCCTGAGGTCCGTTTCACAAGTGCTGCTCTCCAGCCACTTCTCACCTAACCTGTACTTATGACACCTATTCCTATGCCCAAGTGCAAGACCTTGCACTTATCCACATTGAACGCCATCCTGTTGTCTCCTGCCCACTTCCATAGTCTGTCCAGATCCTTTTGGATCTGGAGTACCTGCTCCTCAGTTGTGGCCACTGCTCCAGTTTTAGTGTCATCTGCAAATTTGATCAGCAGACTGTTCACCCCTTCTTCCATGTCGTTAATGAAAAGATTAAACAGGATCAGCCCCAGGACAGAGCCCTGGGGGACCCCGCTTGTCACTGGCTGCCATCCCGACGATTCCCCGCTAATGGTTACCTTCTGCTTTTGGTCAGTCAACCATGCCCTAATCCACCGGACAGTGCTTTGGTGTATCCCAAAACTCCTCAGTTTCTCCACCAGGATATCATGGGGCACTTTGTCAAAGGCCTTGCTGAAAGCCAGGTATACCACATCCACTGCATCCCCTCCATCTAGCCATCTCAAAACTTTGTTATAGAATTCCACAAGGTTTGTCTGGCAGGACCTGTTTTTGAGGAAGCCATGTTGTGTGGCTGTCAGCCTCCCTTCACTATCTAGCATCACTAGATCTCTCTCTATTATGAGCCTTTCCATTATTTTCCTACAATGGACGTAAGGCTAACCGGTCTATAATTCTCCATGTCCTTCCTACTACCCTTTTTGAAAATTGGGACCACCAATGCCACCCTCCAGTCCTCTGGAACTTCACCCGTTCTCCACGAGGTCTCAAAAATGGAGGCCAGCGGGCGTGAGAGAACCCCTGTCAACTAAGTACTCTCGGGTGTAACCTGTCAGGGCCTGGCGCCTTTGTAATGTCCAATGCCCTGAGGAGCCCCTAGACTTCAAGGGGGGGGGGTGACTCTAATCTGTGCCCCTAAGTCCCCAGCCTCAACTAATCTCCTATATGGATATCCCCATCCTGCTTTGGGGAGAACACAGAGGCAAAATAGTCATTTAGCATCTGTGCCTGTTCCCTCGTATCAGTCACTGGATCTCCTTCCTCCTTATTTAGTGGTCCCACCACTTGTCTCCCCTTTCTCTTCCTATTTACATGCTGAAAGAAGCCCTTTTTGTTGCTCTTGATATTCTTGGCAAGACTCAGCTCATAATCAGCCTTAGCCTTGCGAAGAATCCTTCTGCAACGGGCCTCCTCCTCCCAGTATATCCTTTGGTCTATTTGCCCCAGTACCCATTTCCTACGGAGGTTCCTCTTTTGTCTAATCCCTCTAACTACCTTGCATCCATGGCGGCACTCTCCTTCACCTCCCCACCTTACTGACTAGAGTTATCGTCAAGGCTTGTGCCTCCAAAACCTCCCTTGTGAGTGCCATCCACCCCTCCTCAACTCGCTTACCTTCCAGTAACCTATCGCAGGAGACTTTCCCCAGTCTGGCCTTCAGTTGGCCAAAGTTGGCCCTCTTGAAGTCCCAGCTTCTAGTGCTCACCCTGCTGCACGTCCCCAGTCCCCTGATCTCAAAGCAAAGGATGGAGTGATCACTCGCATCCAGAGCTCCCCTAATTTGTACTTCATCTATCAGCCCCTCGCTGTTGGTCAAGACCAAGTCAAGGATGTTTCCCCCCCTCATCACCTCTCAGACCCTCTGTGTGAAAAACCCTCCCTCTATAGCTTCTAGGAAGCGATGTGACCTGGCTCTCACCTCTGAGTGAGTCTCCCAAGTAATATCCGGGAGATTGAAATCTCCCATAATTACTGTGTCTCTCCCCCGAGATATCCTTCGAATCTGGCCTGTCAGGACATCATCCAGGGTCTCAAGGTGACCTGGAGGGCGATAACATGCCCCCACTGTCAGGTCTCTTTCCCTGTCAAAACCCCTAAGTTTCACCCAGACTGCCTCTACCGAATCCCCATCTGTGGTGCCTTCTATCTCACTGCATCCTATCCCTTCCCTGACGTATAAAGCCACGCCCCCACCTCTCTTTCCCTTCCTGTCCTTTCTAAAAAGGTGATACCCTTCTATGTTCACATTCCAGACTTGCCTTTCATCCCACCAAGTTTCTGTGATTCCCACCAGGACATGCCCTCCTATTCCTGTGAGAGCTTCAAGCTCTTCCTGCTTATTACCCATGCTCCTAGTATTGGTGTACATGCACCTCAACTCCTTCCCACCTCTTCCTTTCCTTGGAGTGCCCAGCATCCTCCTTCCTCCCATCCTCCCTGGTACCTGGCCCCTCTCTGTAGGAGTCCTGTCAGTCCCTGCAGTATCTCTAAAGCCCTGCTCCCAGAGTCCCGATCCTCCCCCCACACTTGTCCAGTGCAGACACGTTACTGGGGGGCCTGAATCCACCCCCCACTGGCTCAGTTTAAAGTCTTCCGGATGAAGCTCACTAGAGCATCTCCAAAGGACCTTTTCCACATCCTCGTGAGGTGTAACCCGTCCCTTACCAGAAGTCCATTGGCAAGAAAACAAGTGCTGTGGTTGAGGAACCTGAAGCGTTCCTTCTGGCACCACACCCTAAGCCAGTCGTTCACCTCGGAGGCCCTCCTGTCCCTTCCTGGCCCAAATCCCCGGACCGGTAAGATTGATGAGAAGGCCACTTGGGCCTTCAGCTCCCTGAGTTTCTTCCCCAAGGCCTCAAAATCCCTGGTGATCCCGACCACACCTTGCCTGGCCACATCGTTTGTGCCCACATGAATCACCAGGAGCGGCTGGTGACCCCCGGAGCAAACAAGACGCTCCACTCTGTCCTTCACATGCCGGATGCGTGTGCCCGGCAGGCAGCAAACCTCCCTTGTCTCCAGGCTGGGGTGGCACACCGCCACCTCAGTGCCCCTCAGCAGGGAGTCCCCAACAACAATCACCCACTGCTGTGCCTTCCCGGTGCTGGTGGGCAGCCATGCCCTGGCCCTCGCCTCTCCTGCAGTGGCCCCCTTGCCGCCTGATGTCCCAGGCTGGGGGTCCTGCTGGTCCCCCAAGGCCTCATCAGCCCCAGCCTCCCCAAGTGGAGAGAACGTGTTTCCCAGCTCCAGATCGGTGCCAGGAGGAGGAGGCCGTGCTGGCCTCCTCCTCCTGTGGGTGACATGCCTCCATGTCTCCCCGGCTGTTCCTCCCGTGGCCCCTCCCTCAACCCTATGTCTGGAGGGGGCCTGTTCCTGGGAGGGGAGCCTGGGGAGCTCTCTCGGCCCTCAGGCACCTCACCTCCTCTTCTAGCAGGGTCACCATCTTGCACCGAGGGCAAGTGTATCCCTGCCTCTCCTGGGGGAGAAGGGCGAACATGTTGCAGCTCTCGCAGCGGACAGCAACACCCGTGACTCCCGCCAAGGCCATCTCCTGGTCTGCCATTGGGATCCCTTCCGAGACCTTACCTTGGTCCCCTGCCTTGTTAGTCCTGCAGTTCCTCTCACTCGCCCAGTTCTCCCAGACAAAAACCCACTTGCACACACGCACAAGGATAAAGTAAACTTAAATTTAAATTGGAAGAAAAACAAAGCAAAGCACAGCACAGCACAGCACAGCACAGCACAGCACAAACAAAACAAAACAAAACAAAACAAAACAAAACAAAACAAAACAAA
>JAIXND010000795.1:1299712-1319251 GCA_023646645.1 Varanus salvator macromaculatus
AAACAAAACAAAACAAAACAAAACAAAACAAAACAAAACAAAACAAAACAAACAAACCTCTGTGTCTCAGGGAAGGGAGTCTCTGTACAGCCCGGACTGCAGCTAAGGGACGCAGACAAGGGACGACGCCTTATCAGTCCCTCAGGCCGGTGGCCCCGCCTGTCTGCTTCCTCCTGGCCCCTCATGTTGTCCATGGGGTCACGATGGATCAGATGCAACATCACGATTAACAACAAGAACAACATCTGTGTTTAGAAGTAGGAGAGAGGACCAGTGGGATGAAGGAAGGAATGGAAGAAGAAAGCAAAGAAACACACAAATACTGGAAGGTAAAGAGAGGCAGCAGCATCACTGCTAAGCAGAAGTGAGATAGGCCTCAAAAGAGCTTGGTAACAGGGAAGAAATGAGAGCTTCCCCTCCAAGAGTCTAAGCAGAAGCATTTTCACTCATGGCAAGGAAGGGCAGCCTTGTGCCTACCAGCCAAAGGTTGAACAGATGTTTTGAAAATGTGTCTTGTCCTTCTCGGCAAGAACTCCATCAGGGAAGAGAAGGACAGCCTGTCCCCAGATGCTGGACCAACCCTTGTCAAGAATCTCTGCTATCCGTTACCTTCTGGCTACTGAAGCCACTTGCCAGAGACCCAACAGCTGCTAGGAGCTTTGGGCACCTTCCACTCTGCCAAGAACATGCAGCGTAAAGGCCAGAAGCCCTGTGGGTGGCTGATCGGCTGGCTGCCAAACAGCACAGGCTGTGTTAGAGGTGCTTGCAGAGTTTTGCAGGGAATATTACTTTCCTTCCCCTTTTAGAAAGATGAATTTCATGGAAGCTGCCCAGAAACTCAACAGGGAGCTACAGTATACAGAAAGGAGGAAAGATTGAGTTCTATGCACGTTGCAAAATTGTGTCCATTGAAGAAATTATAATCCACTGATAATTAGGAATGAATGAGACAGCTAAACTTGGGGGAAAGCACATTAAGAGGGAGATGTAAAAGTTATCTTTAAATAGAAGGTGGAGCAGAGCTGTTTTTTGTGTCTTGAGACAGCAGGACTAGAACTAGTGGGTGGATACTTCAGGGAAGCAGATTTTGGCTAAGCATTAGGCCAACTTCCTAACAGTAGGAGTTGCTGAGAATAGAACAGCCTGCCTCAGGAGGTAGTGAATGCTCTCTTTCACTGGAGGTATTTAAGCAGAGAATGGATGATAATGGGATGCTGTAGTTGCATCTGGATTCCCACTTTGAGTGGGAGTTGATGATTGCCATGGTCCCATCCACCTCTGTGATATGAATTTTAGTTATTGATTAGATTTGCGTATATGAGTAAGACCAACCATTCTGAACCAAAAACTGCCTGCTGCTGACAATCCATACCAGGAAAAATCTCAAGTCTGTTCTACACAAGGCATTTATTGTGTGCACATAATTCCTGAGATCCTGCAGTGCCGTCCTGAGATTCCTGAGATTCCATCCTGAGATCTTGTATAATAGGACGGCATACAAAATCTTTCAATGAATAAATACATACATACATACATACATACTCTCCTCATGGTTATTTCCAGGTACTTTTGATGTTGTCACGCTCCTCTGATTTCAGGTCTGTGTCCAAGAAGAACTTTTGGGGAGTATTTTCAGGGCAAGGAAAATGGCATTTTATATTGAAAACAAAATACGTTTTCACTTGTTTTTTGTGCTATACCACACTGTCACCTAGAGGTTATGTAATGGAAAAGCAGGAAAGGAAACACTGCATAGCGTGCAGATGTGAATTCTGGGGTGAAAATGGAAGTAGACACAGCAGTAACCGTCTCGTATAGAAGTACTCTCAGGAGAAGCATTCCTTCCTCTGTGTGTATGTGTGTGAGAGAAGTGGGGACACTTCTTTTAATTTTTAATAGTTATGCTTCTATTAAAATAGACAGTTTTAAAAGATCTACTTGTTTTAGGGGCACAAGGGACTTAAGCCTCTTGGATCCTTTCCTGCAACCTGGACTTGCCTTTAGAGAGGGAAGGAGGAATATTTTGCCTCGCCCACCTAAGATGACTACACTGTCCTTTGGCATAACTCCAGTGTTGTTCCTAGTGCAGATCATTACTTTTCACCCTAGGAATAACTGGCAACTATACACTTGCAGGGAAAAGTGCAGGGATGTCTGTTTACGTGACCCCTTGACCATGCTGACTGGGGATCATGGGAGGAGCCTTCCAGCCTGCCTGGCAGGCACCAGGCTGAGGGAGGCTGGTGAATATGAACGTGCCTGCCTGCAGTTGCACAGCTCTGCCATCCTCCCTTTTCATCACATGCTGACACACAATTGCCTGTTTCCCCGGGCAACTCTTCCCTGAATTCCCTTCCTTCCAGCTGCCAGCGTCCCTCAGAGCCTGCATCCTGCAGTGCCATGCTCAGGACCGGGGGAGGAGGCCCCCCTGGCCTCTTCAGGGCAGCACGAGAGCACGACTCACATGCACAATGGCACTGTGCCATGGCTGAGGGGTGGAGTGCAGCCACCACTGCCCCCTCACGCCTCTGCAACTTGTCTGCCACCCACCCAGCTCAGGAATTCGTCTTGATCTCATTTTATCCCACTCCCCATGCTGTTGAAAAGGATCTAGACATGTGGGTGTGCCTTGGGGAGGAGACTTCTTTAAGTGCAAACTTGATGCCTTGTGCCCATGGCCAACGAAGCACAGAGTGGCAGTGCCAGGCAGACTCTGGGCAAGCATCTTTTGTCTATAATCTGCCTCTCTGTTTAATGTTTTGCTTCTTCTTCCCATTTGCTAGACATGAGGTTGTTGCTCTTTAGTCCTTGTGGGTCTTCTGCTTTTAAAAATACAAACATGCAAGGGGATGGGAGACTAAAGTAGGGATAAAGGATTGAAGTCCCCACACATACCACAGGCATACCTCATTTTATGGCACTTCCCTTTATTGCTGTTTGCAGATACTGGAGGATTTTTTTACAAATTGAAGGTTTGTGGCAACCTTGGGTCAAGCAAGTCTATCAGTGCCATTTTTCCAACATTTGCCCACTTTGTGTCTCTTGTCACATTTTGGTAACACTCACTATGTTTCAAACTTTTTCATTATTATTTGATTTGTTATGGTTAGGGCTAGAGTTTAGGCTCAGATAATGTTTGGCATTTTTTAGCAATAAAGTATTTTTAAATAAGGTATGTACTTTTTTAGACATAATGCTATTGCACATTTAATAGACTACAGTATAGTGCAAACACAACTTTTATATGCACTGGAAAACAAAACAAAAAAAGTGTGACTCGCTTTATTTCAGTGGTCTGGAACTGAACCCACAATGCACCTGAGGTATGGCTGTATGGCCATGATCCAGTCTGAAGGGAGCACTCTCTTTCCTAAACAGCCAAGCAAGGGCTAAAAATGTGGCCCTGAGTCTCATTCCATTCCATTTGCTCACAGTTTTGTGCTGGCTTCAGCAAGTACAAGAGGTGTTTGGAACTGACAGACCCTTTACCGCTTAGGGTGATCTGCTTACACAGAAGGCTTTTGGTTGTACATTGTATGAGCTACCTGTAATGTTAACATTTACCTGAGCACAGAACAGTCCTTTGTGTGGGTTGATAATTTATACCTTGGCATTCTGGTGTGGGCGTGAAAACAGTTATTTTATCTTACCATGTGTTCATTAACAGGAAGCCTAGAAATGAGCATTTAGCATCGCAGGGTTTGATCTTAGAAGGGGGAAATAATACCAGTTTTGAACTTTAAAGAGTCTCTTGTGTAGTATTTGAAATTGCCCTTGGAAGAGGATGGCTAATTGTTCTCACTGTGAAGGTGGTTGCACTCCCACGGCAAGCTTTTGCAGGGCTTTTGGGGAATGAGAAGCAACAACATCTAAAAAAGCCTGGAAATACTGGGGTAATTTCATTGTATGCTAGATCTCACCTGCACCATGAATAAGGACCCATAGACCCCATCAGCTGTTTGGCTGTTTATTTTCCTCTCCAAATAGAATCTTTGTGTTAAGTCTTGCCTTGTTTGTTGTTGTTGTTATTAGTCGCGAAGTCATGTCCGACCCATCGCGACCCCATGGACAACATTCCTCCAGGCCCTCCTGTCCTCCACCATCTCCCGGAGTCCACCCAAGCTCACACCAACTGCTTCAGTGACTCCATCCAGTCATCTCATCCTCTGCTGTCCCCTTCTTCTTTTGCCTTCAATCATTCCCAGCATTAGGCTCTTCTCCAGGGAGTCCTTCCTTCTCATTAGGTGGCCAAAGTGTTTGAGCTTTATCTTCAGCATCTGGCCTTCTAAGGAGCAGTCAGGGTTGATCTCCTCTAGGACTGATTAGTTTGATCGTCTTGCAGTCCAGGGGACTCGCAGGAGTCTTCTCCAGCACCACAATTCAGTGGCCTCAATTCTTCAGCACTCAGCCTTCCTTATGGTCCAGCTTTCACAGCCATACATTGCAACTGGGAAAACCATAGCCTTGACTATATGCACTTTTGTTGGCAGGGTGATGTCTCTGCTTTTTAGTATGCTGCCTAAATTTGCCATAGCTTTCCTCCCCAGGAGCAAGCATCTTTTAATTTCTTGGCTGCAGCCCCGTCTGCGGTGATCTTGGAGCCCAGGAAAATAAAATCTGTCACTACCTCCATTTCTTCTCCATCTATTTGCCAGGAAGTGAGAGGACCGGATGCCATGATCTTAGTTTTCTTAATGTTGAGTTTCAGGCCAACTTTTGCACTCTCCTCCTTCACCCACATCAAGAGGCTCTTTAGTTCCTCTTCACTTTCTGCCATGAAAGTGGTATCATCTGCATATCTGAGGTTGTTGATATTTCTCCCAGCAATCTTAATTCCAACTGGTGATTCATCTAGCCCCGCCTTTCTCATGATGTGCTCTGCATATAAGTTAAATAGGCAGGGCAACAGTATACAGCCTTGCTGAACTCCTTTCTCAATTTTGAACCAATCAGTGGTTCCGTGTCCAGTTCTTAACCTCCATATAGGTTTCTCAAGAGACAAATAAGATGGTCTGGTACTCCCATCTTTAAGAACTTGCCACAATTTGTTGTGATCCATGCAATCAAAGGCTTTAACATAGTCAATGAAGCAGAAGTAGAAGTAGATATTTTTCTGGAACTCCCTAGCTTTCTCCATGATCCAGCGTATGTTGGCAATTTAATCTCTGGTTCCTCTCCCTCTTCGAAATCCTGCCTGTACTTCTGGTAGTTCTTGGTCCACATACTGCTGGAGTCTAGCTTGTAGGATTTTGAGCATAACTTTGCTAGCATGTGAAATGAGTGCAATGGTGTGGTAGTTTGAACATTCTTTGGCATTGCCCTTCTTTGGGATCAGAATGTAAACTGACCTTTTCCAATCCTGTGGCCACTGTTTTGTTTTCGAAGTGTGCTGGCATATTGAGTGTAGCACTTTTACTACATCATCTTTTAGGATTTTGAATAGCTCAGCTGGAATGCTGTCGCCTCCACTAGCTTTGTTGTTGCTCAGACTTCCTAAGGCCCATTTGACTTCACATTCCAGGATGTCTGGCTCAAGGTCAGTGACCACCCCATCGTGGTTATCAGGGGCGTTAAGCTCTTTCTTGTAAAGTTCTTCTGTGTAATCTTGCCACCTCTTCTTAATCTCTTCTGCCTCTGTTAGGTCCCTGCCATTTTGGTCCTTTATCATGCCCATCTTTGCATGAAATGTTCCCATCATATCTCCAATTTTCTTGAAAAGATCTCTGGTCCTCCCTATTCTATTGTTTTCTTCTATTTCTTTGCACTGTTCATTTAAGAAGGCATTCTTATCTCTTCTAGCTGTTCTCTGGAATTCTGCATTCAATTGGGTGTATCTTTCCTTTTCTCCCTTGCCTTTCGCTTCCCTTCTTTTCTCAGCTATTTGTAAAGCTTCCTCAGACAGCCATTTTGCTTTCTTGCATTTGTTTTTCTTTGGGATGGTTTTAGTTGCTGCCTCTTGTACAATGTTGCGAACCTCTGTCCATAGCACTCTGTCTATCAGATCTAATTCCTTAAATCTATTTGTCACCTCTACTGTATATTCATCAGGGATATGATTTAGGTCATACCTGAGTGGCCTAGTACTTTTCCCTACTTTCTTCAACTTAAGCCTAAATTTTGCAACCAGAAGCTTATGATCTGAGCCACAGTCAGCTCCTGGTCTTGTTTTTACTGACTGTATAGAGCTTCTCCATCTTTGGCTGCAGAACACATAGTCAATCTGATTTCTTTGTTGACCATCTGGTGATGTCCATGTGTAGATTCATCTCTTGGGTTGTTGGAAAAGAGTGTTTGCTATGACCATCGTATTCTCTTGACAAAATTCTACCAGTTGTGCCCTGCTTCATTTTGTACTCCAAGGCCAAACTTGCCTGTTATTCCAGTTATCTTTTGGCTTCCTACTTTAGCATTCAAATCCCCCATGATGATAAGGACATCATTTTTGGGTGTTAATTCTAGAAGGTGTTGTAGGCCTTCATAGAACTGGTCAACTTCAGCCTCTTCAGCACCAGTGGTTGGGGCATAGACTTGGACTACTGTGATGTTGAATGGTTTGCCTTAGATTCGAACTGAGATCATTTTGTCATTTTGGAGATTGTATCCCAGTACTGCTTTTCCTACTCTTTTATTTACTATGAAGGCTACTCCATTTCTTCTGAGGGATTCTTGCCCGCAGTAGTATACCTGATGGTCATCTGAATTAAATTCCCTCATTCCTGTTCATTTTAGTTCACTGATTCCTAAGATGTCGATGTTCAGTCTTGTCATCTCTTGTTTGACCACATCCAGCTTGCCTTGATTCATTGATCTTACATTCCAGGTTCCTATGGAGTAAAGATCTTTGCAGCATCGGACTTTCCTTTCACCTCCAGATACATCGGCAACTGAGTGTCCTTTTGGCTTTGACCCAGTCGCTTCATTCTTTCTGGCGCTACTAGTACTAGCCCTCCGCTCTTCCCCAGTAGCATATTGGACACCTTCCGACCTGAGGGGCTCATCTTCCGGCATCATATCTTTTTGCCTTTTGGTACTTTTTGCCTTCATGGGGTTTTCATGGCAAAGATACTGGAGTGGGTTGCCATTTCCTTCTCCAGTGGATCACCTTTTGTCAGAGCTCTCTGCTATGACCTGTCCGTCTTGGGTGACCCTGCATGGCATGGCTCATAGCTTCATTGTGCTACACAAGCCCCTTCGCCATGACAGGGCAGTGATCAGTGAAGGAGCTTGCCTTGTTTAGGATTCAAAATTAGGTCTATGACATTGAGTGGTTTACTGCATTTATTACCAAAGCGGTCACATCACCACTCTTTTCCATTGTTATTATTCTTTGTTATTCTGGGCAGGAGAAGAGCCAGATGCCCTGTATCATCTTCAAAATGCAGACCTACCCAGCCATCACCCACTGCCCTTGGCAGATTTGCCTCAAGGCCATGGCGTGCACCATGCTGGTAAACACGGTGGCAACAGCACTTCCGAGGTGCGCGTAGAATTGCCCTGTTGTCCTTCCCAGCCCTGCCGCAGTCTCCACATAATATATAACAGTGTTAGGCAACATGTGGCCTTCCAGGTGCTTTGGTCTTCCACTCCCACAAAGTTTCAGCCTCCACTGTGCTGGCGAGGACTGAGGGGAGTCGTGGCTTTCCATATGCTCTGACCAACAAGTTGCCCCCTCCTTATTTATATGATCAGCACCATTTTTGGGGGTGCTTTCTTTGCTGCTGCCAGAAGATTTGACCACTTTGCACCAGGAAGAGCATCTTGGAAACAAAGGCAGGCCTGGAAGCAGGGCCTACAGTCACATCACAATTGTCGTAGTGTGGCGTGGTGTGGCACACGCCCTAGATGTGTAAGAAGCCCATAAACCACTTATTGTACCCTTATTTCTAGAAAAGCCATGTGCAGAACATTCTCATGGTGGCAGACATATCCTGGCCTGACCTCTTGGCTAAATATAGGTTGCCTCCATTTAACATGGCTAATTATGGGTAGTACAAACCATTTATTGATGCAGTAGGGCAATACAAATGATTAGAAAAATACATCATTAGAAAAGCACAACAACATTTCACTGTGCTAATGGTTGGGCAAAGCCAGGCTGAATAAGGTTTTAATCACTTTCCAAAGCACATAGAAACATAGAAACAGAGCGAGTCAGAAGAGATCTCCTGGGCCATCTAGTCTGACCTCGGCTCCAGCCAGCTCTGCTCACAACATGCCCACCATGTGCATGTCCAGCCTATCCTTGAACACCCTCACCAATGAGGCCTAGAACACCTCCCGTGGAAGCCCATTCCATACCCTCAGGGTCCTAACTGTCAGGAAGTACTTCCTGGCATCTAAATTGAACCTTGGATGATCATCAGTGTATCACAGAGGCAAGACCATTCCAGAAGAAAGCTGTTATCAGTGATTTATCATACCTATAAAATAGATTGTTGTCCACTGGGATCCTTATTTTTTTCAGAAAATGTAGACTATAGCTTCCTACCATATCTTTCCTGCTAAAATCAAACAAACCAATGAATGGGTGGCAAGCTTCACTAAAAAGACAAAGAAGGTTTGTGACACCTCCCAACTCCTGCCACCATCGCGCCGGGACTCTGATGACTTGAGTCACTTCAGGCAGAAGGAAGAGTGTCAGTGCATCATAGAAGGGTAGAGTTGGAAAGAGCCAAGAAGGCCATCAGGTCCAACCCCCTGCTCAGTGCAGGACAACAAGTTAAACCATCTCTCTCAGATGGCTGTCCAGCTGCATCCTGGATGCCTCCAGTGTGGGAAAGCCCTACAGCCTCCCTAGGCTCCACCATCATGCTGCTCTAGAAGTCAGCAGTTCTTCTTGCTGTCCAGCTGGAGTCTGGCTTCCTGTAACTTGAAATTGTTATTCTGTGTCCTGCACTCTGAGATGATTCAGAAGAGATCCTGGCCTTCTTTGTGACAGCCTTCCAAGTACTTGTAGAGTGCTATCATATCACCCATCAGTGTTCTCTTCTGGCAAGTAAACATGCCCAGTTCTTTCAATCTGTCCTTATAGGGCTTTGTTTCCAGTCCCTGGATCATCCTTGTTCCCCTCCTCTGAACCCTTTCCAGCTTCTCTGCATTGTTCTTAAACTGTGGTGCCCAGAACTGGGTGCAATACTCCTGATGAGGCCTAACCAATGATGAATAAAGGGGAACTAGTACTGCACATGATTTCTATTAATGCGGCCCAAAATAGCATTTGCCCTTTTTGCAGTCACATCATATTGTTGACTCATATTCACTTTGTAGATCACAAAGTGAAATGTTGTGAGATCCTTCTCATTTGCAGTATTGTTTAGCCAAATATCCCCCATCTTGTAACTGCATTTGGTTGCATTTTACTAGATGCAGAACTTGACATTATCCCTTATTAAATTTAATTTGGTTGTTTTCAGCCCCACACTCCAACCTATCACAGTCACCTTGAATCTCCTTTCTGTCTTCCAGGGCATTAGCTATCTCACCCAGTTTGGTGTCATCTGCAAATCATCCCCTGCTCTTCCTCATCCAAATCATTAATAAAGATGTTGAAGAGCACTGGGCCAGGGCTGAACCCTGCAGTGCCCCACTTGTTGCTTCTCTGCAGTCTGAAAAGGTGCCATTGGTGAGCACGCTTGGAGTCCGATTTTGTAGCCAACTGTGGGTCCACCTGATCTAGCCCACTTTTAGCTAGTTTGCTAATCAGGCACTTTGTTGAGATATATTACAGTGTGTCCACAGCATTCCCACCATCTCCCAGGGAAGTCCTCAAAAATGAAATGAAATAAGATTGGTCTAGAAGCAGTGGGGAATAGTGGAGAAGGATAATGCTGCAAAGCTGGGGCCAGGAGGAACTCACAGCTTGCCTGGTCCCTTCTTCTATGCATTAGGCCTGAGTGTGATTCCAATTTTCATTAACTTTTCTTTATAATGGTGGCATTTTCCATGAACTAAGTGACTCCCAATGTTGCGTGTGTTCTGCTGTGTTGCTTGCAAGTTAGATATCCATACAGTAGGAGCTCTGCTGAGATGGGTATCATGTCAAGTTTTTTTGAGCTCAGATAGCTTCATATTTATTTTGTTCTGCTTAGTCTTGTTCTTCTAGAGGATCTATACCTGGAGACCAGAGAGCAGGTGAGGAGGGCCCCAAGCTCAACAGCTAGCACAGCTATGGAAGCAGCAGCCACAATTAGACGTGTATATGTTTCTGAAAAGTGAGAAAAAAGAAAAAAGGGGAAATCTCTCTGGATCACATAAAGGCAAATGACAAATATCAAGATCCTAGATAGAGAAAACTAAAAAGAGCATTTATCATATCACTCAAATAGGTCAAGATTCTCTGGAACATGCATGGCAAAGCTGGGATGCTTTCACCAAATTGGGCTTTATACTTCTCAATCAGAAGAGGTGTTAAAACAGATGGAATTCAGGGTCACTGCTATACACGACACCAATTTTCTTTGTGTATGAGGTGCCAGGAGTTCCCAGTTTTTTGTATTGGGAAGCACATCTGTCATGGACACACTCCCAAAATGGTCTCCCTAGGAAGCAGAGCTCTTCACAAATACACTTGCCCAAGAACCAATGTGTGTAGTAGAAGCAGGATTTGAATAACAAAATATCATTCCTCCAATGTACCATTCCTACCTAGAGCTTTCTGCTCCAGCAGCCATTACACAGAAGGCAAACTGATGTGGTTCAGGGAGGAGCGATTTGATCGAGAAACTGAGGGATTTGATCACAGCAGAGGTGGAGCCTCTCTGCCCCTTTGAGCAAGGTCACGGTGAGATTTCTGCTAGGGATCATCCCTAACATGGCACTTCAGGGCACAGACCCAGCTTTGGTCTGGTGAAGACTTCTGGAGTTCTACTATCACCTGCTCCAGAAGGACTGAAATGGCACATAAGGCAAGAAAAAGACAAAAGGAATTGGAACAACTGCTGAACTTCCATTTCAGGGGAAGCTGGAGCTTTGCTCTTCTCCCCTGCCAACTTGACCAAGACCTGGATGGGTTGAATGCCCCCTAATAGTGCCTTCACCGATCCAACTGGGTCTATTAGGACTTGCAACATTCTCCCCATCAAGCCATCCCCAGATGTTGGGTCCAAGTTGCTTGCAGTGTGATCAGGCATGACACATAGCCCTGGAGATCTGCTGGGCATTATTGTCAGGCTGAGCTGGTATGGCAAGTAGCATGGGAAGCTTTTGTAATATGAAAGATAATTTAGCTTGCTGTCCTGAGCTACTCCCTTCCCTCCTT
Source organism: Varanus salvator macromaculatus (assembly GCA_023646645.1). Taxonomy (NCBI): domain Eukaryota; kingdom Metazoa; phylum Chordata; class Lepidosauria; order Squamata; family Varanidae; genus Varanus; species Varanus salvator. Next base: position 1,310,970 of record JAIXND010000795.1, read on the forward strand.
TCCCTCAGGCTCCAAGACACAGGGCAATCCTCTCTAATGCAGATATTTATTGAAAATTCACAGCTAAAAGACAGCGTAACTCTAAATAGCCTTCCATCAAGCTGAAAATATAAGCCTCTGCTCATGTAAAGAACTGAACCCAAACAGGAAACTTCTTCCCAATTGCTTCCTTTCAATAATTCTGTGACTCTACACTCAGGGTGGTTCTCGTTGGTGGACAGCCAGCTGGAGAGATCTATGGAAGCTTTCCACTTGAGTAGCTCACCTCCCCAGATGCTTCATCAGAGGATAAGGGTTTGGTCCTGCACCTGCTTGCCTGCCTCTCTTGAAACCCCTCCTGTCTGCTCTTGCACTTAGCCTGAGAAACCACAGGACACAAGCCTGAAGGAGCTCCAAAGGCTTCTGCCCCTCCTTGCCTCCTCTTTCTGTTCAGAATCCAATGACATATCTCCTTGACAAGTCAGCAAAGAGTGAGGGTTTGGCCCACTCACTACACTTGCCTTCTCCCATGGCAACCATGTGCCACAAATGGATTAATATACAAATGTACTGGGAGGTAGACTAATACGAAACAAGACAACAAACACACATGCTGGCTTAGTGGACCTGTTCGGACAGCTGGCATTTATCTTTCAGGGCCTACTAGGAGCCTGGATAGCAGCACTCCACCACCATTTTGTCTTGCCTTCTCCACCTCATGAACCTCTTGGCTTGAAAGGTTGCATTTTGTGAGCTAGTGTCAGAGTAGGTCATCTGAGCCCAGGTCACCTTGCAAATAATTGCAGGATCAGACTTGTAGGTATTTTTATTTATTTTACAGTTTACAGAACCGAGATGGGCTAATTCCAGAGTTGTAATTACTCACTGTACACATTCACTGTCTTCTCAACCCTTCGGCTCACTTGCCCCAGAGAGACTGTGCAGAGCAGCGTGTGTTTTCCTGTGGACGAGGAAGACACCAGGGCCTGCGCGCTCACACTGGACCCCGACACACTTCTGCTGAGGTTCCAGCTCTTCCCTGCAAACTGCAAATCAAACTGGGCCTCCTCAGCTGGGAAAACTCCAGACACATGGCAGTGGACAGGCATCGTGGCGTTGGTCTCCACGGAAAGCGGGGCTTCCAGGTGGGGATCCGAGGAAAAAACTGTCAAGACAATAACAGAACCATGCCAGTTATCTAAACTAGAAGCACAGTCAAGATGAGAACTTCCTCAGATAGCAGTTGGTGGTGGTGAGTGCAGATGCCAACAGAAATGGAGTCAAACTGTGCCGCTGAGAAGCAAGAGCAATGTATCAACCTGGGTGGGGCATCTCTGAGGTCTGCAGAAGTCCAAAAGTAGTTTCAAGGACAAACCCAAGGAGATAAAAGCACCTTCAAAGACCAGCCCGGTTAGGCATAGCTGTGCCCGTCAGCTAAGAAACGCTGCTGACCACTTGCTGCCTTCCCTGGTTGCTCTGGCTGATCTTCAACGGTACAGTCTTCACACATTGCCAGTTTCAAGAATAAAATGGAGGATCCCCATCATCAGTGGGACTCTGAAGCCTAAGGAGACTTTTCCAGAATGGCCAATGTGGGGGAAAGCATCACCACTAAGGTAGTCGCGAGTGTGTGCCATCAGCATGTGTGAGTAGATTCATGGCTATAGGCAGAACCTGAATCCCCCTTTCCTTTTGCCTTGCGGCAAGTTTGTGTACGCATTGAAGCCTGGTGGCACCGATGTCACTCCAGATTTCAGCTGAATTTTCAAGAAGCTATCCCTGATGCTGAACCCAAACCCTTTCCCCCAGATTGGGTCAGCAGCACAGAGAGTTCCTGGACAGTTTGGCGTGGGCTTCCAAGTGGCCATGCAATCCGAGTCACCCGTCTCCACCAGCTATATGGGAATGGAACGGGCGGCGGGCACTCACCAATTGCTGCTAGTGCTTCACTGCTGGATGTTTTTTCCAAGAGTGGCCCATCAGGTCTCAGATCCAGGGCTGCGTGGCAGGTGAGTTCCTTCCCATGGTCAGCCTGTTCAGCCATTACTTTATGGCTAAATACAGCGTCGCCAGCTTTAGTTTCAACACGAGACTCAAATGTCTTCACCAGAACTTTTTCCCCTGCTTTGAGCAGGGTAATGGTGAGATTCCGGATGGGAGCGACGTTGGAAACTCGACAGGACCAGTTGTATTCCTTGCCCACCTCCATCTCTGGCACTGGGTCCATCTCTACACGCTCTGGAGCTCCTGGAAGAGAATGAAGGTCTGGATCAGTGCAATTAAGAGGCAGCGCGTGAGCAGAAGAGTTACACTTCTGAGCCTCTCTGCGCATCACAGTGGCGAACGCAGGCTGTCCATCTGAATCCGCACATCACGGCCGCCGCATGCCGTTGCTTCTCGTGTCGTGTGTGCCTGGACAGCCTGGCTTATTTGAGGCTTAAGCCATCCTCAAGTAAGCCTGGGCCACCCAGGGAATTCCAAGGCCCAGGCAAATCACTAGATCCCTAAAAGGTGAAGGGTCAGCGCCAGCAAGGCCAGCTTCCCTGGCGGAAGAGCTCTGAAGCCAGGATCCCGGGTCCCTTGCTGGGAGAGAGCCCTGCATGGCACCCTGCAGAGCAGTTCCCGGTCAGACCAGCCGTGCCCCTGCTGGGGGCCGCGGCCTAAGCTCTTTCTTCCTCGCAGCTTCCTGAGCAGCCGCTTTCCCTTCTTTCCCAGGGAGGCCCTGAAGGTGGGATCCCTCCCTGGGCTCCAGCAAGTAACCTCCACCGTCCTGCTCGACAAGCAGCACTCCCAAGCGCCAGCGGCCCTTCAGGGCAAGCTTTTACCCCCAGCCAGGCTGAGAAGCGACTTACGGTAGACCGTGATCACAGCGCTTGGAGGTTTTATGTTACTTGTACACATAGCAAAGCACATTGGGGTGGGTGTCCACTCTTCAACTCTGGTGAGATTGAAGGCTTTCCATGTGCTCCCAGTTCCTGCAGGAACGTGGTCTAAGTTGCTCTCAAAGATGATTTTCTCACAGTTGGAGCTGCAGTTTATCACAACAGAGCCTCCAAATTCCACGACAGGTTTTTCTGGCCAAACACTGATGAACTCGGCAGCTCCTGTAAGCAAGTACACAATTTGCATTACAATACAATAAGAAAATACTGGTTTCACCCCAGTTTTGTTTTGAAGTGCTTCAAATCATCCAGTACAGTTTTCTCTGCTTTTACATATGTCTGCTGTTGTATTCACACATAACAACATGCCATAGCAGCATGGTGAAATGTGTGGTGTATTTGGATTCCATTAATCAGCATGGGGAACCAATGGTCTTTCCTAAGGTTTATATGTTCCCACACTGCTTCTTGTTATATGTGATGCCAATCATACTGTGTTTCCATGTTATCCCTGTTTTGGCCAGCGAGCTCAGCAGCAAGAGCAGATGGGGAGACTGCAACCATCTAGCCACCATTTTCCACTGCCCTGCTCACCTAGCAATGCCCGAGTTGCCACCGGAGATGGCGCTGACTGTCTGCGCACTCCTGGTCTTCCCTCCTGGTGTGCCTTCCGATTCCCGGCTGCCCCCTCCCCCCCACTGTGACGCCACTGCCCATGCTGGCCATGGGGGATGCTGCTCTGTTACTCCAATGGAGCAACGTGCTACTCCAATGATTAGAAGGGGCTCCACTGAGCAGCTGGGGGCAGGGTGAGCAGCCGGCTGAGAACACACCCAGGGAAGTGTGTGGGCCAATGGGGAAGAGTCCGGTGGGGTAGGCATGAGCAGTGCACACTGGGATTGATTCCCAGCTGCAGGGGCTGCGGGGATACGTTTGGAGGGAAGATGGAGGTATGTGGTAACTGCTCATGAGTAGTTACCTCATGAATGTGTGAACACAAGACACAAGGTAAAATAGGTAACTGAATGGTATTGTTTAGCATTATGTGAGAACACAATTTGTTGTGCCCATCTCCAATGTCATTTCACAGGAAAGTAAAATTCTCATAACCTGCCAACTACATGTGTTCCCATATGTTTGATTTTGTGTTCTTAGCTTTTTGCACTGTGAAGTTCAATTCCCAGTGTTTGTTTCCATTTCTGTTAGCCCTCTGCTAGAAGATCCATTGCTTTTGCACCCACTTTCTAAAGTGAAAGTAAGATTCAAGAAGGAATCATGTGCTTTGATATGGTGAGCATAATGTTCCTGTGTTTTGCAGTGCAGAGCATGTGCAGAAGCAGAAGGAGCTGGTCCTCAGTTTCTCTGACTTTAGCCTAGGTCCAGAGTCCCACCAGCTCTTTGCTGCAGCTTTCTAACATCCCTAGCAGTTGCTGAGAAAGCTCCTGCTCCCTGGAAAGGCGAAGGAAGTCGCATAGATAGAATTGTGGTGCCAGTCAGCCCACTTAGGGCAGCAAAGCAGTGATCAGGCCAGTCGCTGAAGCATAAAGGAGGAAAGGCCGCTCTTCTGCATCAACAGCGAAGCAGCCGGGACAGCTGTTTACACACAACTAGTGGTAGTGTGAAATTGACAGTGCCCCAGGGGGTAGTAGCAGGAGCAGCAACTAGTGGTGCCAAAGCAGCAGTGCTCACTGGGATTGTAGCATCCCAATAGGTTTCCCTGGGACTCCCTGTTTGCATATACCTCCCCTGTCTCAATGGGTCTGTTTGTATGTGCATGTCCATCCCCTGGTCAGTCATTCTTCATTGTTTGTTTTTAGCTGTTTACGATTTTTAATGCTTCTTTTGAGAAGATTTTATGGTGTTTTCATTGCATTTTACTGAATTGTTTTTATGTACTGCCGATCTTTGGGCTCCAAGAGGTTAAGGATCCCTGCTCTGACCCAAAGGTGGGGAATGCCAGATCTAGAGCGACAGGGGGATCGTGAGGCTCTCTCAATGATTTGCCATAGATTGGCAAGGATTTCTCACACTCACATTTTTGACGACAGTGGCAACAAAAGGGTTTCCTGATCCTACTCTAAATTAGACTGCTGCAGTGGAGAAAGCTTGGGATAGCTAGGAATGGATGTTTTGTGCCAGGCTCCCAAGCTCTGTTCAGTTCTAGCACTCAAAATAATTCAAACTCATATCATCCCAAGGGTGTGTTTGTGAGCAGCCCAGCCCTGCTCGGAACCACAAGAGCAGAGTCAGTACAGCACAGCGCAGAAGTGGGGTGGGGAGATCTGGGTGCCATTTCCACTCAGACACATTTCCTCTAGGAGTGACCATGGGCCCCTCAGTATCTTTTGGCGTAACCCACTTTGTGGCAAGGATAACATTGGTAACCCCAAGTACACTGCCATGAGCTCCTTGCAACTTGAATGTACGCATGGGGCTCTCGGTGAAGAATTTGGGCACAGAGTGCAACAACCACTTCTGATATGCTTACTCGTTGTGGTAATTCATGGATCTCTGTGAATTAACAGTCTCTCTGCATCTGATCTCCACACAGTTTGCTAGACAAATGTGTTTCTTTAGCCCATGTGATACTGCGCCCTGTTATGGCTGTGATAACAGTCTGAACTGGCCATACTCCCTTACAGGATATTTGCAAAGTTGTATAGATTAGCCCTGTTTGGAAACTGAAAGTAGCTGAGCCAACTGCATTGGCTTGGCCTACTCACTCTTTTGAGTCAATAATAACACGTCATCACTGAGAAGTGCTTGCCTGTAGTTAACTAATCCAGTCATTATAACTCACATCAGTCTGTCACCCAGTTGATAGCACTACAGTATAGGCTGCTCTGTTTGCTCTCCTGGCAGGAGTACAGAAAAATGCAACCTGTTTGTATGGGAAAGATTTAATGGTATTGATATACTGCATCCTTCCCTAACTGAATGCTCCTCTGTTCACATCAGCCCAGCTTAATATGGACAGTAGCTCAGCCTTCCTCAGCCTAGCACCTTCCATTATCTGGCCAGTGGCCATATTAGCTTGGAAAGGTGGGAATTGCAGTTCAACACATTTGAAGCGCACCAGGCTGGAAAAGGCCGCATCGTATGGGTACCATTAAAGTTTGTCTGTGTTGTTTACAGGCTGCTCCATGAGAAAAAGTTCTCCGGGCAGCTCATAAAATAGAATGCAAAGCATGCAACAATACCATACAAATATAATAAGATGGAATGCAGCATTCAAACATTATCGAAGAAAAACAGAGCAGAAAATAAAAACCAGCATGGCTAAAGCCAGAGTCGGAGGGTGTAATCCTTTCTGCCCCAATGACGCTGTCCACATGGACATGCGCATTCACCTGCATATACACACCACAAAGGCACCAGTGAACCTGATATGGGTTGGATCCTCCTTTCCTCACGCTAGCTTAGGTGGAGAGGGAATAATCTACATCAGCATCCCTGAGACAAAGCATGGAGAGCATTCCCTCCATGCCTTCCTCCAGTGTTCCTGATAGAGAGAGCTGTCTTTTCCTCCCCACTGCAATTCTTAGGCAAACTGCTTGATCCTCATTGGAAAGAACAAGTGATAGTGCTGGTAGCAACAATACAGTTGGTGGGAATTGGCAGGGGAAAGAAGTGGCGGGGGGCTTGGGCATTAGGGGGGCCACAGTTCAAAGCTTAAGGAGTGCATGTGAGTCCCAGGACACAGATTACATACCTCTGGTTTAAAGGTACAATAAGCCTGAAAAGGCCTGGGAAAATAAAAAAGGCTGTGGGGCTACAATGATATTAGAGTAGGCAACAGCAGACCTTTCAAAAGAGCTCTGACTAATAATATGAAATAATATGAAGTGATGATCGATGATGATAGGAACTCTACGGCTGACCAAGAAGGCCCTCCCTCTAGTAGCCAACCGCCATGTTCCACAGCTGAGGAAAGTCTCCAATTTCAGATAGGTGCGTATCAGAAGGTATGCTAATGGTCAGCCCCAACACCTTAAATGGAACTAAGCTCAGCATACAGTTGCAAGGCACTTACTTGCAAGTGTTGGGAGGAGCACAGCGCACCACAAAAAGCCAGTACAGGGCTGCCAGGGTCTCATCATGGCTGGTAAGAAAGATAAAGAAGCAACTGATTAAGTTACAAAACAGTTTATGCAAAGCCTGCCGGCATCTCTGCACAAGGTATCAATTATGCACCTGTGATTCCTCACAGTAGCTTGTAGGCCATCGTCCTACAGGGCCTCTCTCCTGACTTGTAACCTTTTCTGTGGCTTTAAAAAATAGATTGAGGAAAAGGTAGCATTATCTGGAAATTACACCATGAGAAGCTTGTGGATTCCTGCAATTCTGGTGTACCAAAGCACCATCTTGTGATTGTGTGATGAAGCACACAGAAAGGCAGAGAAAGAGGGTGGGTGGTGGAGGAAGGCATCTGTCCCTCAAAGAATCTGGAAGCATTGGTAAAGGGGGGGGGGGTAAAAACCTTATGTAGGGAAGCTCTATCGCAGTTAATCCCAGAGATACCTGTGAGGCTGGATCTTATGCTCTAGAGAAGGGTCATCTCTGGTCACCAGCTCCAGACCCAGAACCCATGCATGGAGCTGTAGCGACACTTCAACAATACCTGCATTTCAACCTATTTGAAAGGGAAACCTAGCTTTCCCCAGATAAATAATAGTTTCGTGATAATATTGAGAAATCTTCATGTGCTCTACGTCAAGTTTCATTGCACAGAAATCTTTGGAAAGAGTCCTCCCAGTCAAACAAAATTCAGCTGTGCAGTGTGTGTAGCTCTGAACAGTTTGGAGCCAAGATGATGCAGGAGCAGTCGTTCACCACCATCTTCTTCCTGCCCACCTCCGAGTGCTCCACCAGCCTCGCACACATGCGCGCATGCACATGCACCCCCCCCCCCTCATAATTGGAAAACTAGCACAGCAGCCACTGCATGCTGAATCAGACCCACCTTGGCAGTCAAAGTTGCCTTCTCAAAGTCTTCCCTGTTGAGGTTTTCCAGGATCCCTCCCTTAGTGGCTGCATTTCCCTCCAAGCTGGAATTCTCTCTCTTTCAACAGGTTTTAAGGCTTACAGTTTTCATGCCGCTGGCTTTTGTATTATATCTTAGATTGATGCTCTTTATGGTAGTGTTTTTAAATTTGCACTTACGCTTTTTGTTCTCTAGTTTTTGTTCTGTGTTCCTTAACCTGTGGAGCAGCACTAAGTGCCCCATGAACAGAAGAATGGAGTATGAATTACATATTTTCTGGCTAGCTATTTATGTTTTTCCTGTGTCTTTTTAAATTTTCTGTCCATTGACTTTCTATTTTAGCTTTTATCAGTTTTTCAGCCCCTTTGAGGAGTTCATGTATACATACATGAGAGAGAGAGAGAGAGAGAGAGAGAGAGAGAGAGAGAGAGAGAGAG
>JAIXND010000795.1:1319261-1356846 GCA_023646645.1 Varanus salvator macromaculatus
AGAGAGAGAGAGAGAGAGAGAGAGAGAGAGAGAGAGAGAGAGAGAGAATTTTAGGTAGCACACCAGAGCCTACGGCTTTCCCCCGTTTTTCCATCATATATTAATGTCCTCCCATTGCTGTAGGAAAGTTATCCCATGTTATCCTTATATGAACCCTGTGAGGTGGCCTAGGCCGAGAAAGCGGGTCTGGCCCCGGACAGTGCAAGCCACCTCTTCTGAAGGCAGCAGTTTGGCTCTCATGCTCTCCTCCCAGTTCAGAACGAGCCAGTCTTGTGGCAGGGCCCACGCACTCTCCCTGTACATTAGAAGCGGTGATAGCAAAGGCCACCATCACTTACCTGCAGGGGCAACTGAGGCAGCCCAAAAGACGAGGCGCTCCGAAGTAAGACAAGGATTCCGCTGGTGCTGTTCTTGCAAGCGGATCTTCTGCAGGACAGAGGACTCGGTGGCTTCTGCTCATGCTGCTCTCTGGGCTGTATATTCTTTCTGCATGCAGAAGATAAGCAAGCAGGGCTTACTTATCCTGCACAGAAACCAAGTCAGGGCTGTAGGGTGGATGGGGAAGCACTGTGATGTGGTTTTCAGGCAAAAACTCTCTGACAGCCAAAGCATGGTGACTTGGTGTGTTGTTGTGAACAGACCACACAGCATCCACATCCTGTCCCTTTTTTACGAAGACGAGCATCCTGATCGTTGTTCGTCTTCAACATCACCTCGTCCCTTGAAGCCCTTGTGCCATCGGTATACTTGTGCAGATGATAGTGCAGCTTCTCCATAAGCTTTCCTCACCATTTTCAAAGTTTCTGATGCACTTTTACCCAATTTCACACAAAATTTTATTCTGTACTGTTGTTCCAAACTCATTTGCATTTTTCTTAACACAAGGCACTTGCGCAGGGTGTCCAAACAAAGTCTCAACTCTGGCAGGGCTGTAATGCAATTGATCAGTGTTCTAATGTATACCTGCCACCCCACCCCAGTGACCATGGCCAGCTTCTCCCTTCACAAAGCCCTTCTCAACGTAGGAACTTCATTCTCATCATATTCGGGACACACCTCATATATTTTGGCTAAGATTTGGGAGAACAAATAAGAGCTAAGTAGTAGTACAGGGGTTGGACCCAAGAGGCATTTGGTGTTTGTGTGTGTGTGTGTTTTTTAAGAGATCTGAAACTTCCAGTTCTATCTGCTTAACAGGGCAGATAACTGGAACTCTTTTCAATATATTCTCAAAAGATATTTACTCCAAGTGAAACCTACAACAACTGCTAATTACCTCATGAGCCATGAGACTGAAGGAAAAGCTTGAGCTTTTCTACATGAAACATTATTGTGAACTCAGGATCCCACACTCATGGTTGTTTGCACAATGCTGTTATCCCCCCCACCCCCAAATTCTTTACCACCTTTTTTCTAGATGTAGGAAAGTGAAGTAGTATTTGGACATGTTGTGCTAAAATGTTCATGTTCTCATGCAATTCTGCTACATCGTAGCACCACCTACTGGGTCGTGTAGTGGAACACATGGAAAAGCAGAGAAAAGAATTTCCTTGGGGGTAAAATGGGTATAAAGGAGTCAATCTTAATTGTGCAAAGAATTGCTCAAAGAATTGCACAAAACGGTGGGCTAGAAGCCTCATGTAGGAAAACCCAACAATTTAAAATAGAAACATAGGAAGGCCCAAGTGTCCAATCCCATCTCTGTGGATGGGCTCTCTTGAGGGAAATGGCTTGCATACTGACTGAAAAAGTTGTATTCTCAAAATTCCTCTGAATATTTATATACCCCCCATTCCATAGGCTCTGGGCAGTTGTGAGGTTCCAAGGCAGCATCAGGGCTCCCTCCTCTGGCCAGAGACCAGAATAGCAGCCCTGGCAGTTGCAGGACTGGGCTCACAGTCAATTGTGGCCACCTGGACTGCTACAAGCACCACCTGGGAGCCCTGAGGAAAAAGCTATATAAGAACTGGCTCTTCCCTCCCGATGTGGCTTTAGTAATAAAGGAGGTTTTTTTTTTAGGTTGTTGGATCTCTCTGTGCCTTCTAGAATCTGTTTCTAGAAACACTGCCACCTTGCTCCTGCCTCTGCTTCCCAGTCTTCACCTGCTACTCCTTCTGCTCCAATCTCCAGGTACCTGCTTCTTGCCTTTCTGCCTTTTGACTCCTAACCAGCTTTGACTGCTCTTTGCTATTTGGACTGACTTTGTACTTCTGTTACTGGCCTGCTCTGGACTGCTTGAGTGTGATTTGGAATAGGCCCTCATAGTGTACTGGTTGTCTGGGTCCTGGTGCCCTGATCTGATACCCAGCTGCTCACCCCCTGAACCGTGACAGCAGTTTACAAGAAATTGAACCAACATGGAGTAATATTAATACAACCTATTAAATAAAACTGGTATGAGAACTAATTTGGGTAGAATTGTTGGAAGATGTATGTTTTTAACTACCTCTTAAAGGTAGGAATTTGGGAAATCAGATGCATCTGTCCCTGCAAACCATTCCATAGCTTAGGGACAACCACCGAAACAGTCCTCTGGGTAGCTGACATTAATCTTACAGAAGCCAACTTGAGATTCTCCCCAGGGGACCTTAGCTAACCAGATGGACTGTATGGGCAAAGGCACGCCTGAAGCTATTTTGGACCCAGGCCATGAAGGGCCTTAAAAATAATTGCCAACACCTTGTATTGCATCCAGAAGCTTATAGGGGCCAGTGCAAAGACTTTAAAATAGGTGATATGTGGTTTCTCCATGGTACGAGTTGTAGTTTTGAGTAGGCACAAAAGGAGTGCGTGCAGAGTGCATTGCAGCAATACAGCCTGGAGCTTACCAATGCGTGCACTACCGTTTTCAAGTTGTTCTCCTCCAGGAGGGGGTGCAGTTTGTTTGTTTATTAATTAATTAATTAATTAATTAACAGATTTATAGGCCGCCCCTTGCCACAAGCCCCGTTGGCAAATCAGCTGAAGCTTTCAGCAGACACTCCTGGCCAGAGTGTCTGCCTGAACTGACATCTGAAGGGCTGGGTGAAGTAGTGCCCCCAGACTGGAACGCAGTCTTTCAGGGGGAGTGTGACACCATCTAGAACTGGTTAACACACCTCTACTCTGGATTTGGACCCTTAACAGCAAGTACCTGTTTCGTCTGGATTCAACATCAGTTTGTTTTTCCTCATTCGGCCCATTTCCAGCTTCAGGCGGTAATTCAGAGAGGTGCCATCTCTAGCAGCAGCAGCAGATGGTGGTAAGAAGCAGATCTGGGTGTCGTCAGCATACTGATAATATCCAGCACCACTCCCCCGGATGATCTCTCCTAGCAGTGTCATGTAGATGTTATTGGAGACAGAATAGAGCCCTGCGGGACGCAGCAAGTCAGCTCCTTTTTAGAGGAGCAACAGTCTCCAAACATCACAATCTGGAACTGACCTGAACGGTAGAAATGGAACTGCTGCAAAGCAGTGCCTCCGATTCACAAGTCCCTCAGACAATCTAGAAGGATACTATGGTTGGTAGCATTGGCCACTGAGATCCCACAGAACCAACCATGACAAACTGCCACTGTCCATTCTTAGCTGTAGATCATCCATTAGAGCAACCAAAGCAGTCTCAACTCCATGTTCTGCTCTGAAGCCAGTCTGAGATGGGTCCAGAAAACCACAATTACTCGGGACCATCTGGAGCTGGAGAGATACTGCCCTCTCAACCTCACAAAGAAAACTGTTAGGAGTCCAGAGGGTTCAAATTAGGTTTCTTGAGGAAGGGCTGTACAATAACCTCCTTCAGGCGAGCAGGAACCCTTAGCCTCTCTAAAAGAGACAGATTGATAATAGCTCCCTCAGTGTTTCCACCCCTGGACCACCAGCCAAGATAGACATGGATCGAGAGAGCAGGTGGTTTTTCAATGTGGCCAGGGACAGGACAGAATTACTGGCAGAACTGGCTGAAGAATCCACTAGGGCTGACTGGAAACCTATTGGATCCGTATGTCTTTGGGGGTGGACCATTCTAATAGGTCCATCAGCAGGTGCACAAAAACGGGGCTGTGATCTTAGCCTTGACCAAGCCAAGAGCAAGGGTGCAGAAACTGCAGTCTTTAATTTGGGCATTTTGCACACCAGGACATGGACCTATTTTGGGCAACATTCTCAAACAGCAACTGTTGGAGAGCCAAGCCAAGTGCTTCCTGCTGCACCAGTCTTCTGGCAAGGCAGCCAAGGTGGCTAAAACACGGGTGGGGGCGGGGGTGGGGGCGGGGGCAAGCTGGGCGCAAAGGTGTCAAAGGGCCAGACATCCTCTTCCTCACCAGTCCCCAAGCCCCTCGTCAGCCCTGGATGTAGGGTGCCAGGCAGAGTCTCTGTCCTCTGCAGCAGCAGGCCTGCCAGTTGGTTGTTGCACAAGGCTGCTGGAGAGCCAGACCAGGTGCTTTCCACCTGCACCAAGGGTCTTCTGGCAAGGATGCTGCTGTTCAGAGTCCAAGTCAGCTAGCTAGAGACCTCTTTTCCTGATGCATCTTTCCATTTTCTACTCAGGTTATCTCTTGTTTTTTTCATCTGACACTTCTGAGGAGTTGCCCCCTTCAATTTTAACTAATTTATGCTTCTGCAAGCCCTGTGGTCTTCCCAAACCTGCAGATTCTTATTTATCTATCCATTTTATTTCTATGTCACCTAGTGACCCAATTTCTCTTGGCAGTTCAAAAAAATTTAAAACCATAAAATACAGCATAAAAGGGTCAAATGTCTAAAACTGCAGTAAAGAATAGAAGTAAAACAGTACAAAAATTAAAATACAGTAACAATTAAACCAGAAACCAAAGACCAAAATCGCTGGGAAGATTAACCTGATGCCAGAAAGAGTACCCTGTAGGCACTATTAGCTTCTCTGGCAAGCTCATTGCACAACTGGGGCTCCACAACTCCAAGGCCCTCTTCATTATGAGTCGCTTGCTTTGGTAGGGGCTCCTGGAGCAGAACTGCTGAGCGTAGGTATTTATGGGAGCTGTCCCTTCACATAATGTGGCCCCAAGCTGTTTAGGTCTTTGAAAGAATTTCTTCCCTCTTGTTTCTCATTGACCCTGTTGTGGTCTCACAGATTAAGAAGTTGCTGTTACTCTTCCTGCCATAAAGCACGAATGTAAAACCATTATGTGCAAGACAGAATTAGAAAGACTTGCTGGGTTTAGGAGAAGAAAAATCATCACATTTGGGAAGCTGCATGAAAAATAATGTGCAGTTCCTTTAACTACATGGCTGTGTGGGTGCTCAACATCCAGAATGCAATCTCAAAGTATGGCAAATTCATATGTACAATATTGGAGTCAAGGAGTTTTCCAATAAGACAAGTTCTGAGAGACAGTTTTCTTCCTATTCTAACAATTTCACATGTGTTACATACAGACATAAAAAATTAAATGCCTCAGGTGGGTGTCTTCACATATCCATGTGACTCTGCACCATTTTGCCAACTGGTTCTGATGCTTTTAACCAGCAGGGGTATGGAAAACCTAGGCACACACAACCACACAATGCAGCATTCCTGTTTTAAAGAAATACTGAATAGTACTGAATAGTCCATTACTGGCGCTGCCAACTTCCCCATCCAGCGTATCAGCCCAGGCTGTGGTCTTCCACTGAGTTAATGAAAGCTGTCAGGTCTCTTTTAAGCCTTCCAGAGCTGTCCAATCACCTCTTCAGCTAAGCATCTGGAGGGCAGCCCTGGATAGAAGAGGAGGCCTTAACAAGAAGACACGTGGCCCAAGTCTCTGAGCCCATCTCTCTGGTTGGGCGTCTTCATAGTGAATGTTACCAGTCACTGCCTGAAAGTTTAACCACCATCACTTTCCAAATAATCCTCCAAGACAAGTCCAATTGGAATACTGCCCATCTGTAGCTCTGCTTCTGCAGAATGCTCTCTGCCCCCAGCTAGCTGAGATCAGCTTGGTTTGCCTGCATGAGTCTGTGTTCCTCTTCGTTATTTGGCTCATTCTCATCAACCATCTGCACATTGCCATTCAGTTGGTATCTGCATGATTGCCATTTCTTCTTTACATTGTATTTGTCTCTCTTCTTGCATTTTTTATATACCATGACTGGTACAAAGACCAGAATACATATTGAACCAAAAACAACTGGTAAGATTATTGTAAGAATGTTGAGCTGGGAAACTGTGAAATGAAAAGACAAACAAGTTAAAATTAGATGCCTAAGAATTCTACAGAGTTGCAGTTCTGCAATTTGAACAAGACATTGGCAGAGAAAAGACAGGTTGCTTACCTGTAACCATCGTTTGGGTGGTCATCTGTGTATTCACACATATGGGCTTAAGCAACAGCAGAAGGCCTAGGTTGGCAGAAACCTCTACAGCTCAGCGTCATGGAGTGGGTGGGGCCACCCGTCCCCTCTGGAGTCCTGCTATGTGGGGGGGGGGGGGCAGTCCCTCAGTGCCTTGGAGACCGCACCATCCCCAGGCATTCAAATGGACAGAGACATTAGCACAGTGGCACGCTGGCTGATGACAGCTAGCAGGGCAGAGGGTGGGTTGTGTGAACACACAGATGACCCCTCAAAGAATGATGGTTACATGTAAGCGACCTGTCTTTCTTCATCGTGGTCTCTGTGCATCACACACATATAGATGACTGGCAAGCTTACCCAGGTAGGATGGAAGGGCTGTCGTTGCTGTGGGAATGATGAGAGGAGCGCCCAGCCAAGAGGAGGCTTGCCTTGCAAGGGTATCAAGACAGTGGGGGCGGCCAGAAGTTGAGGGCATGGACCACATGGTGGCTCTCGAGGTGCTGTGCATCTGGGAGTGACAAGGGGTGGCCAAGGTGGTCCAGGAGTGGATGGATTGTGTGCTTGGGCATGCAGTGAGGCTGAAACTGCATCTTCCAGACTGGGCAAATAGTATAGGGAACTCATGTGCAGTGTCTGTGGGGGAATAGGAGCTCTTCCTTTTCCCACCATACAGTGCACGAAGGGCGGCACGAGCAGTACGGTTGTCAGTGGGTAGCACGAAGCCAGGAGACTAGGTATGGGGGGGAACAGAACGTACTGCAATTCGGGCTGTGTGGGGATCACTTTCATGGACTTGGAGATAAACGCAGAGTAGTAGGGGTATAGAGAGAGACTCCTGCTCGGGCTCGTGGAGACCTAATGTGGCTCCCTTGCGCAGTGCTGCCTCTACCTCCACCTGCAGTGCTGTAGGTATGAGGGGCTGTGGGGAGGCATCAGACTCAAAGCTATGGCCAGGAGGGGGTGGCTGGGTAGTTTGAGAAGCTGGAGCATGTGAGGGAGGTTGCCCAGATAGAGCCAGTAGCTGCTCTGTTGTCTCTGCACTGTCTCTCTGCATTGGTAGCTCAGTCAGTGACAGTCTGTCCCTCTGCATTGGTAGACTGAGCCTGTGACGGTGGTGAGGTCTCTACATTGGTAGGCCAGCTGACACTGCGCTCAGATCAACCCAGCATCACTCTGAGCATGCACAGCCAGCCCACGTGTCTGCATTGGCACCAGGAGTCTCATGACGTCCCCTTGGTCTTGGCTGCATTGAGGAAGGCCAGAGGGATGGCCAAGTGCTCTCAGTGATGGTGACATGCAGAAGAACCAGTAAGGTTGTGACCGGGAACCAGTGCAATGGCGATGAGCACATGAACAAGCCGCATGAGCAGAGGGTGCATGCACTGGCCTTGCAATGGTTCATGGGGCCACAGAGGTGCCGAGGAGCAGGCCAGAGCAGGGCCATGTCAGTGACAGTGCCTGGCACAGGTTGACAGTGGCAGGTAACAGGCCACAGGTGTGGCGCATGGGGTGAGTCAAGGTGGTGGCAGGCAGCAGACCACAATAGCAGTGGCAGTCAGGGATAGGCTGTGGCAATGGAGGGCTGCAGGCCACAGTGGTGGCCAAGGGTGGACCACAGTGGCAGTGCATATAATTAGGCCATAGGAGTGGTGCCACCTGGAGGTGGGGCAGGCTGGTGGTGGGCAGCAGGCCGCAGATGTGGCAGTGCCTGGAGGAAGGCCTTGGTGGTGGCGATGGCTGGAGGTAGGCTGCAGTGGCAGCACCTGTGCCCAGAGGCAGGCCGCGGTGGTGGTGGCCAGAGGTAAGGCTCATGGTGGCAGTGCTCTTCGGCAGGCCACGGCGGCAGTGGCAGCAGGCCATGGCACCTGGAGCTAAGGCTCACAGAGGTGCCTGAAGGGAGGTCACAGCGACAGCCGGCCAATTGGCCAGCTGGGTGCTCTTTCCAGTGACTCAGGGGACCAGGGTTGCAGCGAATCCAGGGGCCATCTTCCTGGCCCTCTTCTGCAGTCAGGAGCTCCTCAGCAGTTGCAGCAGAGGGTCAGTAGGCCGTTGTGAAAAGGAGGACAAAGAAAGACAAGAAGAGTGAACTTTTTTTTTTTTTTAAGATGAGAGAGAAAAAGAAGGAAGCAAGAAGCGAATCCAACCTAAGCAGTGTGTGGTCGACAAGGAACAACCCCCCCACCACCCACTTTACAGCAGGATTCCAGAGGGGATGGGCAACCCTGCCCACTCCGTTACACCGAGCTGTAGAAGTCTCTTCCAACCAAAGCCTTCTGCTGTGTGTGTGTGATGCACAGAGACCACAATGAAGCTCACATCCTTTTGTTTTGGAAAGTTGAACATTCTAGCCCTCATGGATGAAAGATAATTCATGCAAGTTGCTAAATGCCGAATGCTCCACCAGATGGGATTTGGCCAGGGAACACACCATAAGAGCATTGTGAGGGTCTCTACCTCTTTCCCAGGCTTCAAATGCTCTGCTGATTCCCAAAACTAAGTTGCTGTTTGAGCATTTGGCTTGTCTAATCCTCCAAAATTCATCTCTTCCTGAATACTCCCAGTGCTTTAAGAAAGTTGATAGCATAAAGCAATGAAGCTCATAGATACATGCATGTACAACCTGAAAATCAGGATTTAGAGTATTTTAATATAACTTGTGCTTTTGGTTCATTATAGGGGCCATAGGATTCAGCATAAGGAGAGTCAACTCCACTGATAGGGTACACAGGCCATCTTTCAAAAGAGTTGAAGGGGTTCAGAACAAACAACATTCCCTATAGCAAAGACAGTTTAATAAAAATTTGGTATTCCATGAGAAGAAGAATTATCTCTCCAACTTCTACTTTGATGACTACAATAGAAGCATACCATGGAAAATATTTAAGGAAAAATAATGATCTTATAACATTTGGAGATAAAGTTGATCAACAAGGACAAATCAAGCCTTAGCAAGAATGAAAAGGAAAAAATACAAAATGTTTTCTCTACTATCAACTGGTCTCAAAAGTCAATAGGTAGGTAGGTAGATAAAACTATACTGCAGTCAAAGACCAGCTCCATTGAATAAATACATAGATTTTAAAAAAGAAAAAATACATAAAGGATTGTCTATATTAAAACCCCACTCAGATTAGTAAATACTTTGACACACATCAGTCATCTTAAATCGGTCTCAAGAGTCAAAAAAGAAACCCAGACAGGAAAAAGTATAGTAAGAAATCTGATAGATTTTCAAATGATAAGCATCAAAAAAAATCAACTGCTAAAATGAATCTATATACAAGTGTTCTAATATGATACTAAAACTCAACAAGTCAAAACATGCATGATGAGCTGGATACAGAATTTTGAAGAGGAAATATTCTATCAATGGGAAATCCTATGGACAAAGGGTATAAAATCCACTGCTAGTCAAGCATTAAGAGAAAATTGGTATAAGATGTACTTTTGGTGGTATATTACCCTGACAGATATACAAAAAATGGATAAGCATTACAACAGAAAATGTTGGAAATGTAAAGAAACAGATGGGACTTTTTACCATATGTGGTGGACATGTGATAAAATCAAAAGATAAATGCAGAAAATTCTTAAAATTGACTTTCCTACAAATGCTGAGAGCATGCTACTGAGTATCCTACTAGAGACTCCTTCAAATATTATGCCAGAGTTATTTAAATATATAATAATAGCAGCAAGAGTAACAATTGCTTCAAAGTGGAAAGCTGAAGACTGTTTTAACTATTGAAGACTGGAAAAACAAGCTAGTTGAGTTTGCAGCAGTGGCAAAATTAACCAAAGAATTTTATGAAAAATGGAAAGCTTACTACAAGCAATTTAACTGATGTTTAAGAAAACAGACTCTCTAAAAATGTGGTCAGTGATTTTTACTCTAACACTAAAGCTATGATATTATCTACAATTAATTTTATAAATCATTAATCTATATGAGAACCTTGATCAAGAATTGAATAACTTAATGTGACACGAGCAGACAGAATTTTTTCCTTTTTGTGAATTTGTTAGAGACTGAAATTATATGCTATATTTGTGTAATATCCCTTGCTATCCTTTTCCCTATTTTTCTTTCTTTCCAATGTATCTTATATGTATCTTTTATCATCAACAAAATTGAAAAAACAAAATTCCTTCAGCAGGGGTACACATCTCATGCTCTCTCATGGCCAGAAATGCACCCTCCCAAGGGTGCCCTGATTCCTTGCCACTGCCAGGTTCCCTCCCCCAGCAATCCAGAAACAGATCCTTCTTTGCCCGCTGCCCATGTGCGCGTATATGCATCACCCCCAGATCCTGAGCTGGTATTACCTGCATGCCTTAGAGCCAAAAAGGTGTGTGTGCACACCCATGACAGATAGGGTGCACACAGTTAATCTAACCCAGAAGTGCTTAACTTTTGAGGCTGAGAGTAGCTTCCCTCAGTGTTGTCACCTGACAAAGGCTACTCAGCAAACCCATAGTTGAGGTGATCTGAGCATCATCCTGGTCCAAATCCAGACAGGCCTCTTTACAGTTTCACAATTCATGCCTGCCTGTCATTAGAAATCTTTCTTCATCTTTCAGGACTGAGCAACAGTTGAAAACAGTAAACTGTAAATCAGGCTGAGCTGGGTCACTGGCCAGGATTTCTATCTGTGATTACTTGGGATAAGTTTATAACTCATAATTTGGACCTGTGTCATAGCATAGCAAATTGAAAAAGTACCTTATTTGCAAGTCCAACAATTCCTATGGTTTTTTTTTTTAAAAAGGTTAACTTACTTTTAACTTCTATGGTCACATTTCTAACTTCATAGCCATAATTGTTGGTGGCTCTGCAGTGATATATGCCATCATGCTCTCTCTGGACACGCTGCTGGACCCCAATATTGTAAGATGTGTCACCTTTCTTGCATTCAACAGTTGGGGGTGGGTTTCCCTGGGCTGAACAGGTAAGAGTCTCTTCACTATTTTCTGTCCAGGACAACTTAGTAGGGCAGCTGGAGTCATTCATCTGGGGCCCATCTAGAATGAAGAAAGCAACAGCATGAAGAAATGACAGCATCCTATTCCAGCATGCAAATCTGAAGCAGAGTTGGAAATTATACACAACTCAGGTAGGGTGCACTGGATCTATAGCACACCCTGGAAGATACACAGAAGTCATGTTCCATAGGATCCATGGAGAGAAACAGTAGTATGTGGTATGGGTTTCATGGTTCACCATGATTTATTTGGTCATGTGACCCCAGAAATATGATGTCCATGTGGCTACCATACAGTCTGTTGGAAACAGTGGCCGCTACTGGAGGAGACACTCCTCCCTGCATCCTCCACCATCCAGAACTGCCTAGCAAGTGATGCACCAGTTCCAGCTATGCTCCAATTGGCTTCTCCGTGCTCTCCTCCACTCTTACTTCTCTGCTGTCCTCCAGATGCCCAGCTGTGGTTTCACAATACTGCTGGCAGCAGAAAAGCATGTCGTGCCACCTCCAGGAGCAACCTTGGAGACATCCATGTTTGGTGTTCCTATCTGATTGCTGTAGTTCACACAAACACCACTCATGAGATGCTCTGCCATTGCTTTTCTGGCAGAAGCTTCTCGGCCCACTCCACAAACTTGCAGCTACAGAAGTGGGCTCATGGGCTATAGGGAGATTGCAACAGGGAGACTGTCCCCAAACGCCATCTCCTCTGCTCCTATTTTATCCCTTGCATTCCTTGGGACTGTCAACAAGCCCCACTGTCACTTTCCCCCTGCCCTCGCTCTGAAACTGTCAACCCTGCAGCTGGGCATGAGGTGCAGGAGATCCACACCAGTTTCCCAGTGGACCTGGCAGAACTATTTGTGAAAGTTCCACTGGTACAGCCTCCATCCCAGCATGGATACCAGCTCACTTCCCAGCAGTAGCCATGTTAGTGTCCCTCAGGCCCTCCTGCCTGCCTTGCAAAGAGATGTGGGGGTGGTAGACAGGGCCATGATACAGATTCTTCCCTCACAAGCCACTCTCAGAGCACCTAGTGCATTGCTGCAAGCTAGCTATGTGCATAAATGTACAGACACATGTCTGTGCAGTTAGAGAGTGCGGGCAGTGCCAGGTGTAGTGCATGGTGGGTGTAGTGCTTTTCAGGGTGGGGTGAGAAGGGGGAATACTATATGGACACAGCTGTAGGGCAGGAGGGCTCACACTCAAGCAGATGCTCCTGCTAGCTTTGATTAGCATACAGCATGCCTTCCTCTTTGGCACAGCCAGCCTTTCCTTGCACCCAAGTCCCATGATACTGCAGGAATACGGACAAGCTCTACAACGGTGTTGTGAGCTGGCTGTGGGCATTGGGACTATATTAACAGTGTTGTATCTCTAGAAGAAAACAATAGAATAGGGAGGACCAGAGTTCTCTTCAAGAAAATTGGAGATATGAAGGGAATATTTCATGCGAAGATGGGTATCATAAAAGACCAAAATGGCAGGGACCTAACAGAGGCAGAAGAGATTAAGAAGGGGTGGCAAGATTACACAGAGAAACTATACAAGAAAGAGCATAACGTCACTGATAACTGTGATGGAGTGGTCACTGACCTAGAGCAAGACATCCTGGAATGTGAAGTCAAATGGGCCTTAGGAAGTCTGAACAACAACAAAGCTAGTGGAGGCGACAGCATTCCAGCTGAGCTATTCAAAATCCTAAAAGACAGTGCAGTAAAAGTGCTACACTCAATATGACAGCAAATCTGGAAAACTCAGCAGTGGCCACAGGATTGGAAAAGGTCAGCTTACATTCTGATGCCAAAGAATGTTCAAACTACCGCACCATTGCACTCATTTCACATGGTAGCAAAGTCATGCTCAAAATCCTACAAGCTAGGCTCCAGCAGTACGTGGACCGAGAACTACCAGAAGTACAGGCAGGATGTTGAAGAGGCAGAGAAACTAGAGATCAAATTGCCAACATACGCTGGATCATGGAGAAAGCTAGGGAGTTCCAGAAAAACATCTACTTCTGCTTCACTGATTATGCTAAAGCCTTTGATTGTGTGGTTCACAACGAATTGTGGCAAGTTCTTAAAGGGAAGGGAGTACCAGACCATCTTATTTGTCTCTTGAGAACCCTATATGGAGGTTAAGAACTGGACATGGAACCACTGATTGGTTCAAAATTGAGAAAGGAGTTCGGCAAGGCTGTATACTGTCACCCTGCCTATTTCACTTCTATGCAGAGCACATCATGAGAAAGGCAGGGCTAGATGAATCACCAGTTGGAATTAGGATTGCCCGGAGAAATATCAACAACCTCAGATATGCAGATGATACCACTCTAATGGCAGAAAGTGAAGAGGAACTAAAGAGCCTCTTGATGCGGATGGAGGAGGAGAGTGCAAAAGTTGGCCTGAAATTCAACATTAAGAAGACTAAGATCATGTCATCCAGTCCTATCACTTCCTGACAGATAGATGGGGAAGAAATTGAGGTGATGACATTTTGTTTTCCTGGGCTGAAAGATGCTTGTTCCTGGGGAGGAAACCTATGGCAAATCTAGGCAGCTTACTAAAAAGCAGCGACATCACCCTGCCAACAAAAGTGCGTATAGTCAAGGTTATGGTTTTCCCAGTTGCAATGTATGGCTGTGAAAGCTGGACGATAAGGAAGGCTGAGCGCAAAAGGATTGAGGCCTTTGAATTGTGATGCTAGAGGAGACTCCTGCGAGTCCCTTGGACCGCAAGGTGATCAAACCGGTCAGTCCTAGAGGCTATCAACCCTGACTGCTCCTTAGAAGGCCAGATACTGAAGATGAAACTCAAATACTTTGGCCACCTAATGAGAAGGAAGGACTCCCTGGAGAAGAACCTAATGCTGGGAACAATTGACAGTAAAAGAAGAAGGTGACAGCAGAGAATGAAGTGGCTAGATGGAGTCACTGAAGCAGTCGGTGTAAGCTTAAGTGGACTCTGGGGGATGGTGAAGGACAAGAAGGCCTGGAGGAGTGTTGTCCATGGGGTCACGAAGGGTTGGACGTGACTTTGCAACTAGCAAAATTTCCTCCCTCACAGTAGGGTGTGGGTGCTTCACACCACATTACCTTTTTCCACGCTCTCTCCCACAGCTCTTTTTAGGTGTAGGAAGTATGCTATTATTTGGGAATGGCCTGATGAAATACTTATTTTTGCAATTCTGCTTTTTCACAACCCTGAGGATGCCCCCCTAGATAAAATAACATGTAAAGGAGGTGATCTTAATCCCACAAAGAATCTAGAAGGAGAAGCCACAGAAAAGTGGTAAGTTCAAAGCCTCATGTAGAATAGCCCAAGTCGATGGGTCAGACACGACTTCACGACTAACAACAACAATCTCTATGAATAAAATACTGCCCGAACTATTTCCTACTCACAGAAGACAGTGAGGTATATCAAGGTCTCTTTCACAACCGGATGTCCATCAACCATTCGTGCTACTTGACACATGAATTCTCTCCCATCATCCTCTTTGCGAGTTGTCAGTGCATATTGCAAGAAAGGAGGGTGTCCATTTTCTAACATGCGCTTGCCATCGCTGAGATGCATTTCAGTACCAGAGCAGCCCGTCTCATTACACCTGCAAGTAATGAGCACACTTTGATTGACGAGGATCTTTGGTTGGTCAACGCCCAGGATGGGTTTGGGCAAACCTGCAAGAGAATAGAGCAGACCAGCGATTGCACATCTCATTTGTTGAACCACTATCGATAGTAAGATACAAAATACTACTTGTCAAGTTAACTAAGGTGCCTCTGAAATAAGGTCCTGTGTCAGATGGTGATATGGTTATTAAATAGAGCCCCCATGTTCAGAGGCAGTATATCTGTGCTGTGCAGAGTAACAGATACTGGAGAACAAGCACAGGTGAGACAATACAACATTGCTTTCCTCCCTGCAGGTGGCCTTCCTAGAAACAATGGGATAGATAAGACTGGGGTGGGGGCCCTGGGCCCTTCACATATGGTTGGATTTCAAGTCCCAGCAGTCCAAACCTGCATGACAAATGGTCACAGGTGATGGGAGTTACAGGCCTACAACAGCTGGAGGACCACAGATACCCCTCTTGCAACACAAAGTGGAAGGACATCCCAGGCATTTGTTATTTCCCCAAGACATGCTCGCTGCACTGCATCTTGGCATGGAGAAGTTGGCCTGACTCCATCCCCTGGAAGAATGCTTTCAAGACTGCTAATGAAATTAGGGATGTGCAAGGAATCTGCTTTGGGGATGGGGTTCTGACAGATTCCCTGGGCTTGGTTCCCTGGGCTCCTTTCAGCATTCCCACCGCTGTGAATCTCGGTCCCTGGGAGGTGCACCCATCGTCCTCTGAGAACTGAGCACTGTGTGATTCTTTCACATCTCTCTTTCACAGAGACAGAGGCTGCTGTGTGTGACCCGGAAGAACATTGCCAGTTGCACAAACTGTGTTCCGAGAGTTTCTTCTTGGCTTGGGTTGCTTAGCATGCCTGGGCCAAGACCAAGAGGATGTCTGTGGACATTAGAGGGACAGATCCTGCAGAGCTTCTTCACAACCATAAGCAAATATCCAGTCTTCTGCTCTCCTGTTATGGAGAGCAGGCTAGCCACTTGCATCCCTCTCAGGCACTGCTTTCCGAATGATCAGCCATTCAGGCCCAGGGTGAATGAGCAAGTATTGCCCCATCACAACACTGCTGAATGGGGATGGATGGAAGGAAATAAATAAATTCTGCGCATTTGTAGGTTACCTTGGGTGCATTCAGGCATAGGGTGGGGGGTTATAAATTAGGGAAGCTTCAGGAATTGTGAGCTATGCAAATTCTGATGGAATTTGACAGCGTGGATTACTGTACATGTTGAAATTTAGTTATTCACTGGGATTTGTCCATCCCAGTGTCCCAACACAGTTCTCAGTTCAAATCCCACCCCCCACAATTCAACATGCAATGTCAAATGCATTTTTCTTTTTGTGCGTGTGTGTGTACACACGCACACGTGCATAGTGTGACAAAGCAGCTAAAGGGGGTAGAGGGGGGAGTTTGCACTGGTTCCTGTGAGTTGGGAATGTCAGTGAAGAGCACTTCTACATCTATGCCAACTCATTCGCACTTTGTGATGGAGCACTTCCAAGTGCTACCCTCAACCTGAGCAGCTTCAGTACCCTGGGATTCATCACATTCCATTCCTATGCACATGATCTTGCTCAGGGGCGTGGATTGGATCCAGGCAAGGTTTGCTGAACACAGGACCCAATGAAAATAGCCATGGAACAAGTCCCATCAATGGCAAACAGGACCAAGTTCACCTAGGTTTGAATCCAACCTATTGGATTATTGTGGCTTTTGCTGTCAAAATGAAGGCAAGTTCAAGTTTCAGCTCTCTTCTTGTCTGACTGGATGGAAAAATGAACAAAACACAGTTGATACTCACTGTACACATTCACTGTCTTCTCAGCCCTTCGGCTCACTTGCCCCAGAGAGACTGTGCAGAGCAGCGTGTGTTTTCCTGTGGACGAGGAAGACACCAGGGCCTGCGCGCTCACGCTGGACCCCGACACACTTCTGCTGAGGTTCCAGCTCTTCCCTGCAAACTGCAAATCAAACTGGGCCTCCTCAGCTGGGAAAACTCCAGACACATGGCAGTGGACAGGCATCATGGCGTTGGTCTCCACGGAAAGCGGGGCTTCCAGGTGGGGATCCGAGGAAAAAACTGTCAAGACAATAACAGAACCATGCCAGTTATCTAAAGAGCAAGCGCAGTCAAGATGAGAACTTCCTCAGATAGCGGTTGGTGGTGGTGAGTGCAGATGCCAACAGAAATGGAGTCAAACTGTGCCGCAGAGAAGCAAGAGTGACGAATCAACCTGGGTGGAGCATGCACAGAAGTCCAAAAAGTCTTAAGGAACAAATCCAAGGAGATAAAAACACCTGCAAAACCCAGCTCAGGTAGGCATAAATGTGTTCAGGTACTCGCAGAGTACTGCTGAGCACTTGCTGCCTTCTCTGGATGGAAAACTTATAAGCACAAGCATGAAAACAATGTGCAAATCAGCTCTTGGTTCTTTGCACCTTGCAAGGAACTGCTGCACTTCAGTAATAAATGGAAATATTTCCATGTTGGATGGAGAACTGGAACCAAAAGGGATTGCTTTTTGAGAAATGCAAGGGAAATTGAATAACCCATGTGGGGAAAATCCATCACCCCGACAGTTGTAAAAAGTGTGCATCATGAAAAATTTGTGAGTGGATTTATGCTCATTGGCCTGTTACAAGTTTTCCACAAGGGAACTGGAGCAGTAAGCGCAAACTCACCAACAGACACCAGTGATTCATTGTCAGATGCCTTTTCAAAGAGTGGCCCTTCCGGTCTCAGATCTAGTCCTGCATGGCAGGTGATTTCTGCCCTGTGATCATCCTGCTGAGCAATTATCTGATGGGTCACCAGGGCATCAACAGCTTCAAGTACAGTGTTATTCTCAAATGTTTTCACCAAAAGCTTTTGTCCCCCTTTGAGCAAGGTCACAGTGAGGTTCCGGATGGGGGCAACACTGGAAACCCGACAGGTTAAGTTGTACGGCTTGCCCACCTCCATTCCTGGCACTGGGTCCAGCACTACATGCTTTGGAGCTCCTGGAACAGAAAAAATGTGGCAAGTAATGATTAATATCATTAACAGGTGATGAGAGAGAAAAAGAATGGACTTTCTGATTGAGCTTGCACAGCACAACCAACAATTTTAAAAAATAGTTATTTGTCGTGTTCCCCAAACCCAATCACGGTGATCAGCCATTGTGCATTATCATGGCTGTCAATGTGATGATTGCTTGTTGTGTTGTTTGAACTCAGACCACACAACCCATCATGGTGGAAACTCCAGAACAAGACAGCCACTTGGCAAGAGCAGCAGTTGGCCTTCTTGCCAAGCAACTAGCCAGAGCACAGCTGACCACTGTCCCAATTTTGCACAGTTGTCAGAAGCATCCTGTCTCCTCCTGCCTCAGTTCTTTTTGGGGCAGAGATGCCTAGCTGATCGCCTCCCCACTTTCACCTGAGAGGCTTCCCCTCCCATAGGAAGAGGGACAATGACCCTCTTGGCAGGAGTGCCCCTCTCCCCCACACGAGAGAAAAGCCCTTAGGCCAAGCGGAAGAGGGGAGAATCAGCCTGGTGGAAGAAAGGGGCAAGTGTGCCTACCATTTCTTGCTCCTGCTTGGGTGAAAGCTGTTGGTCACCCTCCAGAGCTGCCTCCTCCCAAGCAGCAGCAAGGAAGCGGGAGAGGGGCTCAGCGGAGTTGCTCAGTTGTCAAGGCAGCCTCACCCAGCTCATCTCCTGCCTCGCTGCACTTGCCCTGCAGTAAGGCGTCCAGGCATCCATTCCGCGGGATGGCCCCAAACAGGGCAGCCCAGCAGCACACACACTTTCCCATCACCGGTGCAGCCGGAGCCCGTTACTCCAAGGCAGGGGCCAGGTGTGGCTCCACGGCTCAGTGGGGATGCCCCAGTCATCCCCACCAGGCACACTCCAGCCCCTGCCTGTGCAGCTGAGTCCCAGGCAGCTGCTGCAGCCCAGCTCCAGCCCTGAGGATGGGGCAGCAGCATGCAGTGGAGGCAGCAGCGGGAGATCCCCTGGAGCTGGAGGTGGGTTGCTCCCCCAGTACCATCTGCCTGAGGGCGTGAGCCCCATTTGCAACTCTGTCAGCCACTGTGAGCTGAACTCAGCCCACAGTCAGGCTGTCAGAGAGAGGGGCCTCACCCTCCCCACAGAGCCCCACAACGATGGCTAACTCAAAATATGTGTAAGTAGCAAGTGCTACATCCTGTGCATTGCAGGGAGAGTGCAGGATGTGCCCAGGCCTTCAGGATAAGGCCAATGAAGGCTCTGCAGCTGTCAACCTGCCCCCACCCTGTTGGCAATTTCCCTCCTCCTCTCACAGAAAATGGAGAACTCTCCTTTGTAGGAGGGGAAACAAGGGCTGGGTTCATATGCTACACTAACCCCACCTGGGAATATATAACCCCGCAAGGAGGGGTTACATATTTCCTCCTTTCCCCTTGGGCCCCAGTCAGAATACCAGGGACTCCGCAGCAACACGGTCTTGTTTTCCCCTCCCTGCTGTGATCATGAGGCATTTCTTGGTTTGCCATGGCTTGTTTCCATCTACCATTTTCTGACAGTCCCTCTAAAGTGCCCATGCAGAATTCTGGTGGGGCTGTTGCTGGGGGCCATGCATTTTTCTTTTAAGAAAATGAGCATCAAATGTGTGCAACTTAGCTTTTACATTCTATTTGAACTTGTACAAGTATGAATGTGAACCTTCTCATGGGTCTGAAATAGGAAGCCTTCTCTGAGCAGGCTTGGGGTGGGTTACCGCCTGTCAAAGTGCAGCAGGCATAGGGTCAGAGTGGCTCCAAACAGGGTTTTTTCCCCTGTCTTGCTTTCCTCTGACAGCTGTCAAAAATCACAGGAAAGCAAAGCTATGAAGGGAAAGGGAAGGCACATGGGATCTTTACTTGCAAAAAAGGGAGATTTACTTCCCCTTCAGAGTGACAAGCCTCTTCAAAGTGGCATCTATTTTCAATTTGTCCCCAAGAATCTACCAGATTGAAAAATTTCAAAACTGTCTCCTTCCTTCTTTTTTGAAGAAAATCCAGCTGTCAAAATTCTGGCAGGGCTTTTTTTGGACAGGTCTTTTGTGAGCAGGGGTCAGCAACATATACAGTCAAAAATCCCTATTCTCCTGTCGATGTGTGAAAAGCATGAGGATAGCCATCAGTGAAAGCCCCTCCAATGTGCTGCTTGGGCACTTTAGTAAGGCTGTCCCTGGTGCCAGCATGGGTGAGCGTGCCAGGAATGGCAAGGGTAGCTTTTTGCTATGATGAAATTGGCTGTTCAGGTTTGGATGACATGACAATTTATTGTGGATAACATAAACCCTAGAGAAGGCCATGGGTTTTCAGGGTGACTTGTTTAAAATAAGCAAGCTGCCGTGGACAAAGCAGGCCAGGCTTGGATGAAACCAGATTCTAGCTGGACATAAAACTTCCTGACTGTTAGAGCAGTATAGCAATGGAACCAACTACCTGGGGAGGTCACAGTGTCTCCCAGTTGGACAGCTGGCAGCCCTTGGTCAGGGATATGTTCACTTGGAGGCCTGTACTGAGCAAGGGGTTGGACTTGATTGCCTTATCAGCCCTTTCCAACTCTACTCTTCTATGATTCTATGACGTGACAAGCCACCATGGCTAGTTATCCATGATAGTGTGTTGTGTCATAGCCAACCCAGAACACATCCTGAGATGGGACTTACGGTAGACTGTAATCTGTGCCCGCTGAGGTTGTATGTTACTACTTGTACACTGAGCAAAGCACAATGGGGTGGGTGTCCACTGATTGACACGGGTGAGATTGAAGGCTTTCCATGTCCTCCCGTTTCCTGCAGGAACCTGGTTTAAGCTGGTTTCGAGGCCAATTCCATCACAGTTAGAGCTGCAGTTTAACACAACGAACGCTCCAGATTCCACCACAAGTTTTTCTGGCCAAACTCTGATGAACTCTGCTTCCTCGGTTCCTGAAAGCACAACAGATACACAGCTTGTATAAAAATGCAGTCATAAAAGGGCAAGCTAAGATTGCAGTGGGAAAGTAAAGAGAGGAATGGACAAATGTAAGGACATACAACAGGCATGTAGGAAAGTAGATGGGGTTTATAAAGCACACAAGGCAGAAACAAGCTTCTCTGGGAAACGAGCACCCACCTGTTAATAACTATTGCCCTTTCCAACTCCATATTTTGAATGTAATATGTTGTGATATTTGAGTAATTGTCAGATGGTGCCTTGAGTTTGTGGAGGCCCTCAAGCAAAGAATGTTTTGCTGGGTTCCCTCTTGCATTGGTGTGTCCCTTATCACAGGTTTCCCCGTCGCTGGGGGCCCAAGCTAGATGTCCTCATCAGTGGCCTGCTGTCATGCTGAGATTTCAGGAGCTGCCCAAGTGTGCCAAAAACTGTCAAAATGGGTATGGGCCTCAGGGAGGTGGGGTACAAAATTTTGCAAAAATGAACATTTTTCCAGTGTTTTATTTTCTATGGAATATTTTTTCTGTTTCAGAAGATAATCAGTAGCAATGAATTCTGGCTAATTGCACGCTTACTGCAAATGCAACATTTGGCAAGCTTGGCAGCTTTAATTAATGTGTTTCCAGTAATTAGAGAATACCTGCAAAAGTACATTCATGTCATTGAATGTATGCCTCAGTGTCAGGTGGAACTGGCAGTTTCTGACAGTGAAATTGAAGGTGTCAAGGTGTCTAGGCAACCACAGTGAAGAAGAGTCAAAATACATGACTAGTTCACTGCTTCTTTAGGCTGTGAAAATCCATTAGTGCATCAATAAGCTTCTAGTACCTTTGTTTTTTCCCCTTAAAATTTAATCAGTGTAAAGGAAGTGATGAAATGACTATATAATAGCATACTGAAATTATGTTACGAGAGCAATTCTATGATCCTGACAGTGTCAGAGGACTGACCCCTTGCTGAGTTCAGAGGCAGTGCTCCAAGATCCGGTGCACCTGTTTGAGCAGGTGTGGAGATCAGAGGGGGAAATCAGGGTGCTCTGGCAGGTGGGGGCAGAAGACCAGAGAGTCCACCAGACAACTTGTCCTGAGCCTCTTTCAGCCACCTTCCCTCCCCCTCCAAAGTACCCTTGCAAGATGAGCTAAAAAGCCCTTAATTTACCGTATTTTTTGCTCTATAAGACGCGCCTGACCATAAGACACACCTAGTTTTTAGGGGAGAAAAACAAGAAAAAAAATATTCTGAATCAAATGGGCACATAATCACAGGCACATTGCCCATCACTTCCCCATGGGCTGCACATCTGACAGACTTACTGCACACACATATTCGCTCTATAAGACGCCCAGTCATTTCCCCTTACTTTTGAGGGGGAAAAAAGTGAGTCTTACTGAGCAAAAAATACGGTAATTTAAGCATTTATATGCCAACCTTTGCAGCAGCCTCAGGATGGCTTACAGAAATAAAAAATAACAATATAAATAGCAATATAGTATTATAAATAGCATTAAAAACATTCCACAATAAAACAAATTAACACCAATATATCCTCTCCTAATTAACGAAAAAATAAAAGAAAATGAAGACACAACTGTATCAATTAATGATATTATTAAAATTAGTGATGTTAGGTATTAAAATGATGGTTAAATAAAAAAGGTGCCAGAAAAAGTAGAGAGTCGGCACCAGGCAGACCTCTCTGGGGAGCATGTTCCATAGTCTGGGTGCCACCACAGAGAAGACCCTCCTCCACTTGGATACCCTCTGTAACTCCCTCAAAGAGAATTCATGGAGCAAGGCCTCCTCTGCTAATCTTAAGGGGCATGAGGGCATATAGGGGAAGAGACATTCCTTCAGGTATCCTGGGCCCAAGCCGTTTTGGGCTTTGTAGGTAAATACCAGCACCTTGGACTTCAACTGGAAGCCAGCAAAGCTGATAGAGGACTGGAATTATGTGAGAATAATGGCCGGTCCCCATCAGCAGCCTGGCAGCTCTATTTTGTACCAGACCATTTTCAAGGGCAGCCTCACATAGAGCGTGTCACAATAATCCAACCAGAAATTTACCAGGGCATGTGTCACCGTTGCTAGGCAGTGCTCTTCCAGGTAAGGATGCAGCTGTTGGATCAGCCAAAGCTGAAGGAAAGTGCTCCTCGCTATTGCCATCACCTGGGCCTCCAGGGACAGCTCTGGGTCGAGGAGCACTCCTAGGCTGCGGACGCTGTCCTTTAGAGGGAGTGCAATCCCGTCCAGGACAGGGTCAAAATCACTTACCTGAAAACCCAAACTGCCCACCAAAAGGACCTCTGTTTTATCTGGACTGAGTCTCAGTTTGTTGGCCCTCATCCAGCCCATTACCTCGGCCAGTCACTGGTTCAGGACAGCCACTGCCTCACCTGGATTAGATGTAAATGAGAGGTAGAGCTGGGTGTCATCAGCGTACTGATGAGTCCACAGCCCAAACCTCCTGATGACTTCTCCCAGCGGTTTCATGTAGATGTTAAAAAGCATGGGGGGCAAAATAGAGCTCTGCGGTACTCCATGGCAAAGCTGCCATGGCACAGAGCTAAAGTCCCCCAGCACCACCTTCTGAAATCGACCAGCCAAATAAGGAGCAGAACCACTGCCATCCAGAGCCTCCAACTCCCAACCCAGCCAGCCTATCCAGAAGAATACTATGGTCGATGGTATCAAAAGCCACTGAGAGGTCCAGGAGAACCAACAGGGACGCACTCCCCCTGTCCCTCTCCCTGCACAGGTCATTGTACAGGGCGGCCAAGACAGATTCAGTACCATAACTGAGTCTGAAGCCAGACTGCAATGGGTCTAGATAATCCGTATCATCCAACAGTGCTTGGTGTTGCCCCTTCCATGAGATCTGCAGGGCAGGAGGGTGGGGAGGTGAAGATAATCTCCACCGCTCCCCTTGCCCAGCACTGGGTGATCCGTTGTCTCCAGGTTTAGGGGATTTCAGTCACTCAAATTTAATTTGCCCTCTCAAGTGCCAAGATCAAACACTAGTGTCCCAGTGTAACAAAAGAAAGAAAGAAATTGACCTCAGTCCTGTTTGCTGCACCTGAGCCTCCGAACTTGGAGGCTTCCAGGCATCCTGTGCACTGAGCGAGGTGGGTGCAGTGGCAGCGCTTGCCACTGCCATTCCTGGCACCCAGATTTTATGAAGACAGCAGTTTTCAGCCACCTACATCAGGTACCCAGGAAGGGGAGAAAAGGGTCAGGTGCCGCTTGTATTCAGGGTAACCCCTCAGCCCCGCCCTCCTTTCCTCCCAACCTTTTATTCCTCTCTGAGATGCATCTGAGACCTCAGGGAAGCAGACAGTGCAGTCCTTTCAAGCCCCTTTCAGGGGTTCAGCCTTCAGATGGCTATAAGGTGCCTCAATTTAATTTGCATGAAAAGGAGATCAAGCTATCTTACATCGAACCATATTTGTCATTTTGATTGCTGTTCACCCCATTTGGAGATGCTTTTGGACTGCTTCACAGCCCCATTTTGTTTTAGTAATAGTTTGTCCGTGAAGACGTGTGGAATTTTAAAAATAGGTGTAAAAACTGCTCTGGGGGTGCGATGGAGGTGTGTTCAGGTGCTGAGGTACGCTAGCCCGCCCGGGCTCTCCCAGCTGGCCTGGCGTAGGAATGCAGTAAGCATGCCGAACAGCGGCCTTCGGGGAGAAAAGGCGACATTTGCAGCGAAAGGAGGCAGCGACTGCAAGTGCCTCCCCGCCTCTGCTCTTACAACGGGGGGTGGCTGGGGGGGAGGGAAATGGGGAGCGGAGCAAGGAAGCGACCCCAGTCCCCCAGCCTTTCTGCTCTGGGTTCTGCAGCGGCCGGCGCGGCCTCGCCCTCCGTCAGTATCAGTAGGCGGCGCTGACTCCCCGGCTCGCGGGGGAGGCGCGCGGAAAAGGCCGTCAGGACAAGCCGTTCAGGCCTTCCCGGTTCAGCTCCGTGCGCCTTAAGGCGCTCCAGCGCAGGATGGACTCCGGCTGCCCTTATGCTGGACTTTGAGGCCCTTCCACACAAACAACTAGTCCGGGGAGAATGGCAGGGTGAGAGGGACCCATATTTGTGAGGCAAAGATGTTTCTATGCATGTAAAAAGCAAACACTTTGCGAATGACAGTGGGGATGAATGGGAGCTTAAACTATTTTAAAAGATCTGCATCTTTCAGTTCTATCTGATCAGCAATGCAAGATCATCGCCTGCTTTCCAAAAATCCATTTACTCCAAGTGGAACCTACATCAACTGCTGCCTGATCACCTTTTTTCCAGTATATTGTCATGTGGCAACAAGTACTGCCCACAGGAAACAAAAGAGGAATCCAGAATTTTCAGCAGCTTATTAAAACAATAGTTAGCACTTGCCACGGGAATTTTATGTGCTTTCTAGCTCAGGTCTTTTCCTATAATTTAACTCCCCCCACCACACCCCATGTTTCTAAAACTTTGTTGAAAGCATCACCTTGCCCATACAAATACAGTCCAGCCTTGTGCACATAATGTGTGGGGAGCAGGGGACGGAGTAGCACTCTGACTGAGCATAAGCTGAAGACTATGCTCAGGCTGCATAGTCTCCCATTGTGATTATGCCAATATGCGAAGGATAGAAGCTAGCATCTGACACCCTTGCAGTGAACTCCAGTGTTGCTACGCAGACTGGCAATTTTGAAGTGATTTAGGAAATGCAGTTGGGAGGCTATGAACTGAAAACCTATTCAGCAGCCTGAAGAAAGGAAGGGAGGACAGAAGAAGGGGAGAGGGAGGTAGAGAGAGTTTGGGGCTGCAACTGCCTATGTTTACCTGATAGTAAATCTTATCAAATATAATTTCTAAGTAGACTCACATGGGCTGCAATCCTTGCCTAGGAATAAACACCACTAAACTCAGTTGCACTTACTTCTAAGTATCACATACAACTTGATTTTATCTATTTGCAGTATTTATATACTACTTGAAATCTAAGCAGTTTCTCAAGTGGTGAGCAGATTGTGCTTCTATGTATGGAATTGTGCTGTTAATGAAGATTCTGTGAGCTGATGATCACGAAGCAGATGGAGTAATTTGGGTACAGTAAATGAGAAGGTAGAGAATGCCTTTTACAAATTCTGTAGTGTCTTTTTCTAGTATGAGTTCTAGGAGTTAACATCACTCTTCCAGACATGGCTTCCACCCAAGGTTTTTGTAAGATATGTTTCCAAGTGGGGCATGCCAGGCCCCTTGTCCCTAACACTCTAGCACTCCCTAGCACTGGGTGTTTGTGCTCCCAGTAAGGCAGCATTCAAGGCACAGCAGGAAATTTGGCATGTTTGGGAGCCCACCATTAAGATAAAGGTTGCTCTCTTTCCTTCCAGGTTGATCTATATATGGCTTTATTTAATTCCATTTATTTTTCCCCCAGAGCTGGAGATTCTTCCCATCAATGTGAAGCAAGCTGGGGCTGAAAGGTCGTGACTGGCCCATGGTAAGCCAGTGAAGAATGGCGGGCAGCACTTGTGGGCCCATCCCAGGCAGCAAATTGCTCTTGCCCACTTGTGTACCTGCCCCACTCTACTCCCTCCTATCCAGTTCGGCTGCCAGTCTCTTCCGTGAGACACTTTCATTCTGAGACTACCTGGTTCACATGTCCCGAAAAACCACTGTCTTTAATGTACCCACGGAGTTTACCCTTGTACCAGCTGATATTTTGAAAATGCAAGTTGTGGCGGGGGTGTGCTGTACCTTGTTGTATCAAGAGAATCCAGCCAGGGTGGGTTGCTAGCATATCAGTTGCATGGGTGCTTTATATTTCCTGTGTATGTGCACTGTATACAGTAAAAGAGGAAGTGTAAAAAGGAGCTGTCTTTGGGTTTTTCTACATGAGGCTTTTAACCCACCATTTATCAAGGCTTGCTTCCGGATTTTTGTGGAATTAAGATGGCGCCTTTCTGCTCTGTGGCCTCCCAAGTTTTTTTCTGCCTTTCTTTATGTCGCACCACACAACCACTAGGTGATGCTGGTATGGCAGTTGGGCCAAGGACAGCAGGGGTTGATGCTGCCCTTCTGGAATATATCAGACTTCCCTTGATAGGAGAAGAGAGGAGCGTGTCATGCAAAGCACCTGCAAATGACCCTGAATGAGGAATCCTGAGCATACAACAAGTGTCTTGAGCAGAAAAGCTCTTTGGGTCTGAGTTCTCTGCCACCAGCAAAGTTGAATATTGTGCCTTCCGTAAAGCACAAAAGTTTATTTCCACTGAGGTCTGTTAAAAATGCTTTTGCTAGTGCCTGTCTGCACTAACACCATGTATGAATTCAGTGTTAGTCACAATAGGGGAGGCACAACTATCACAACTGTAGTTCTGTCTAAATATCTATGAAAATGCCCCCAGGGCAGATGAAAAGTGCATTTCTTGTGTCTTCTAACATTTAAGCCTGCACTTCTTGGGAAATTGAGAGTGGAGAACCTCCTAGCTTTTCCAGGCAGACCTGAGCAGGTCCACCAGCTTTTTTCCCAGCAAAGGCATGAGTTTTGAGGGATAGATTCATCATCCATCAATAACTTTTCATCAATAGCTACTCATCGATAACTTCTAAAGCGGTGCGCTTCGCTTCTTTGGATGAGGGCTTCGCGCGGAAAGCAAGCCAGCTCCCTCAGACAGGACTTCAGGGGCAAGGAGTGAAGGGGTGGCGAAAAGCGGAGGGCTGCAGGCTCAAAGCCACGACTTCAGCGGGAGAGGAAGCTTTACGCGCCCTTACCGTTAGCAGCAGCCCTTGCGGCCGGGAGGAGGAGGAGGAAGGTGAAAAAGCGAAGCATCTCGGTCAGCAGCGAGGTCCGCCGCTCCGTGATGAGCGGGTCCCGATAAACCCCTGGAGACGCGTGCAGCAATCCGAATCAGTCCGCAGGCGGCGGCCAGGGATGCTGCGAGGAGCGGCGGCGAGCGCGTGTGATGTCGGCGCGAGAGTTTGTAAGTCGCGGGGCAGTTCCGGGAAGCCCTCCGCTTTCCTCTCAGCGCCCGCTAGGGACCGGGAAACTCCCTCGTGCTTTGTTTACGCACCGCAGGCTACGTGTGAAACGCCTGGAGGAGGGGGGCGCGAAGCTCCCAGAGGGACACGTGTCCTCCTTCGCCAACGCGGGGAGATGAACCGCTCCTTGCACGCCGCCCTTACTATCTCTAAGAAGCGGCTGTGGGTTTCGCGCAGCTGCTAGAATGGTTGGGGCGCTGCCCTCACTCCCGCGCTAGAATAATAGACCCGGAAGGGGCCATTTAGGCCATCGGGCACGTGTCCTTTTCGCACGGATGCAGCGTAAAGCGCCCAACAGGTGGTTTCCAGGGCCCTCTTAACAGCATTATGGGCCCCGGGCAAAGCAGTGTACTGGGGCCCCTACGACAACTACTCACAGTGCAGTGCATATCAGAAACGATGCAAAGCAGAAAAGAAATTAGCAATTAGTGAAGTAACTATACGCCTTTGATCGGTATGTATCATATTTGATACAAGGTGCATTGAAGGGTTAACATACACAGATTAGTATGGGGCCCACGTGCAAGTGCCCATCAGGCCCATGTGTTAAGACGGCCCTGGTAGTTTCCCAGTCTCTGCTTGAAATCACTGGTGAGGGAGTGCTCACCACCTCCCTCCGCCTGGTAGTCTGCTAGGAAGAGTTTTTCCCAGATGTTCAATTGAAATCTGCCTTCCTATGACTTAAGCGTGTTATCTGCTGGCCTGCAAGTAGGACCTTCAGTGTGACAGGCCTTTTCATCCAGTAGGCCTGCTGCATGGGCAGTGCCTAACCATAAACAAAACCCATGCCAAATTAATCTACTTGAACTTTGTTCAGATCAGTGCTCCAGATTTCGCATCAGTTCTTGAGCCAATGGAATGGGTCTGGAAAAAACGTTCTTTTTTGTTTTTCAGCTAATAATTCAGTGCAATGCAAATGTAAATTCTCTTTATTCTAACAGAACCATTAAAAACATTCAATATCAGCCTATCCACTGTAAATCTAATGTTGCATCACACCAAAATATAGGACACTGCAGCCATATGTCAATATGGTAATTACACTAAATGATGAAATAGTCATTATAAGCTGGTATATGCAAAGCTTGAGACTGAAGCAATAGAGAAGAACATGCATATGCTTTGGTGAATTTTTGAGTGACCAACCCATTGTGGGTATCAAGAATTGGCTACTGTTTTGCCAAATGGCAAAGGTTCTTTCTGCTGAGGGATTTCAAGGTCATCGACACACAATTGTGAAGGGGAAGAAGTTAATTTTCCTCTGAAATTTCCCCAGTAAGCCGAAGAGAAGACATCAACAGGTTGCATGTAGAGGATGTATGTGTACATCCCCTCAGTCTTCTAGGATCACTGGAAGACGATGGATGGTGCAATGCTGTTCCATAGTACAGCTCGGGCTGAGGTCCCCAGCACTTGGGCCCAGCTGGCACTGGCTTGCTACCCACCTTACAGTAGCTCTTGACTTTCGTATGATCACAAAACAGCAGGTTTATGTGATCCCCATTTCAACCGCCATATGCAACCCTTTAGAAGCACCTAAGTGGCACCTTAAAGGGCTGTCAGTGGCAGACAGATAAGTTTTTTTAAAAGCTTGTGCACACAATGTGTGCAAAAGGTTTGTCCCTCTTTTTTTTTTTTTTTTTTTGCTCACACTTGTGCAACTGTGGTAGTTCGCAGCCATGCAAGTGTGGGAATGCAAAACCTCAGCAAAGTCAATGTTTTGGGCACTGCCTGCTGCCAGGAGACAGCAGGTGCCATCCTAGACATTACCCTCCAAAGCTCCCAAACAGGTTTCTCCCTTTGCTTTCTCTTGCCTGCTGTCAAAAGCACATGGTGCTTCATCTCTCTCCTTTTCAAATAGCAGTGCATGCAGTTTTTGTAGGTATAGCAACTATGACTTTCCTTCAGTCCACAAGAGCAACTTCCATAAATCTCTCATACAAATCATCACATCTTTCCTTGCTCACTTCAGGAATGCTTCTCATGCCTTTTTCCTGAAGAACCAAATATTGCATCACCGCCAAGGACCTTGCCATGAATAATTGAGTTTTGCATCATTTCTTGTGACATTTACTGATTTGTTAAAGCAGAAATAATAGCTGTATTTGTGACATTAGTTCATTCTTGACTTTTTTGGTGCAGTCCAATGCTCTCCACTGCAGAAGACACATAAGTGCCAACCATGGAGGCTTGTGTGTAGCCCGTGCATGGGACAAGGCACGGCTGTGGGGATCTCCACTACCAGAGCCTTGCACCATGCATGGCATCTGGGCAGTCACTTTTGGTTATCTAGATGTAGTGCCAGAACTGGGGAGAGGAGGAGGCTGGAGCACCAACAGTGGAAAATGTCGGCTTCAGCTTCCTCCCTTCCCCAGCCCCTTTCCCACTCTCTGAGGCTCAGTTGCATCTTCCAGGAGGCACCCAGTGCAGTTCTTTCTGTATTGGTTGCAGGAGGTGCAGTCTTTGAAGTCTCAGGACCCTAAGGCGGGGCCCCTAATAACCCCATGCCTGCCTGAAATTGGTATACACACTTGTGAAAAATAAGTAGCATCAGAAAAACAGCCTTTCCCTAGGAAGAAAGCTCTAGATTCCCCCCAGCCCCTTGGTTGATAGAAATTCTCAAAAAATAAAAAAGTGATGCTTTTGAACTGCTTCACAGCCCCGCTTTGTTTTAGTGATATTTTGCCCGAGAAAACATGCGGAATTTTTTTTTAAAAAATGCGCGTAAAAACTGCTCTGGGTGTGTTCAGGTGCCGGCAGGCGTGCCAGCCCACCTGGGATCTCCCATTGGCCTGGCCCTGGTGTGCAGTAAGTGGCCTTCGGGGAGAAAAGGCGACATTTGCAGCGAAAGGAGGCAGCGACTGCAAGTGCCTCCCCGCCTCTGCTCTTACAACGGGGGGTGGCTGGGGGGGAGGGAAATGGGGAGCGGAGCAAGGAAGCGACCCCAGTCCCCCAGCCTTTCTGCTCTGGGTTCTGCAGCGGCCGGCGCGGCCTCGCCCTCCGTCAGTATCAGTAGGCGGCGCTGACTCCCCGGCTCGCGGGGGAGGCGCGCGGAAAAGGCCGTCAGGACAAGCCGTTCAGGCCTTCCCGGTTCAGCTCCGTGCGCCTTAAGGCGCTCCAGCGCAGGATGGACTCCGGCTGCCCTTATGCTGGACTTTGAGGCCCTTCCACAAAAACAACTAGTCCGGGGAGAACACTTTGCAAATGAGTGGTGGGGAGCAAATGGGCCCTTTAAATATGATATTTGAGGGGTTGATCCTGGAAAAAATGGTAATTTTCTTCTTGTCGTTATTTTAAGGACATGTGACTCTTTCCCTTCTCTCTGACCAGCAACACAGAATGATTGTCCCCTTTTCAACGAGTTTTCAAGATAAATTTACTGCCCATGAAACCTCTTGGAAAACTTACCTGCAGCTGTGTGGTCCCCTCTGCACTCAAGAGTCTGGATGGCAGAGTTGGATAGAAGCATAGCAGGTGTTCTCCAGGGGCATTTATTGTGCACTCCTATGGAACTACTGAGTGGTTCAAAGTTGGGAAAAGAGTACAGCAAGGCTGTATACTGTCGCCCTGACTATGTAACTTACATGCAGAGCACATCATGAGAAAGGCAGGCCTAGATGAATCACCAGTTGGAATTAGGATTGCCTGGAGAAATATCAACAACCTCAAATATGCAGATGATACCACTCTCATGGCAGAAAGTGAAGAGGAACTAAAGAGCCTCTTGATACGGGTGAAAGAGGAGAGTGCAAAAGTTGGCTTGACACTCATCATTAAGAAAATTCAGATCATGGCATCCAGTCCTATTGCTTCCTGGCAAATAGAAGGGGAAGAAATGGAAGTGGTGACAGATTTTATTATCCTGGGCTCCAAGATCACCGCAGACGGGGACTGCAGCCAAGAAATTAAAAGATGGGGGGTGTTATGATTTAAATTGTTCTGCAGGATTCTCCCATCATGCTGCTGCTTCCCTCTTGCTTCTCAATGGCTCTGATTTCCTGGCCTCCCAGATCCAAAGGTGGCTTTCTCTGTTTTAGGGGATACAAACACAACCTCACCCCAGCATCTGCAGTTTTCTGTTCAGATTCTTCACACTCTTATATGTGGCTGTGTAATAACACGACAGAGCAGCCAAGGACCATTCATTGCACGCCTTCTATCCCCCATCCAACTTACTGCTAGCCACATGCAGTATTTTCTAGTCACACAGAGATTCACCACATTTTGAAATGAATATTTCATTTATTTTGCAAAGCATTTTTTAAAAAATCCCTCTTGGATTCACTCTCCCACTATGGCCACTCACTTTTATCTGCTACAGTTCCTGGCTGATAGCATGAACAGTATTAAGATGTTGCTATAATTCTTCCTGCAGTAAAACATGAATGTAAAACCAAATATATGCAAGTGAGAATTAGGATGACTTGTGGGTTTTGAAAAAGGATCCGTCATGTTTTGGAAGATGCATGAAAAATTATTTGTGGTTCCTTTGTGGAAATGGTTGTGTGGGTGCTCATCATCCAGAACTCAAGGTATGGAAAATTTGTAAATCCAGTGTTGGGTTTCAAGCAAGTTCTTTGAAAATCCAAATGCTTCTACAAAGACAAATTCTGTGTGACAGCATTCTCCCTATCCTAACTTAAAAATGCACTTCCTGAAGCAGCCCCACAAGTGTTTTCACATGTACAAGTGTTTTCTCTCTTGCACACATTTTGCCAAATGTGACTATTGCTCATGCAGGGCAGAATGCGGAAGACAAATGGAACATCCACAATAATCACAACAGTTTTTTCGTATGATGAAGCACTGCTCTTCCGTGGTGGCATGTTGTTTCAGCCATCATGGGTAACGTGGGCCTGTTCCCTGCCCTTCCTTTATCACAGTCTGTTTTGATGTCCAGCTTTATTTCTGCTTTTAGGAAAAGCATCATGTTGGATTCAGACTGATACATAGGACACATCCTATCTCTGAACAAGAAAATCTCGAATTTTCGAACCAGGAAACAAACTAGAAAACCATCCAGGGTTCCTGCTGTAGATCATATAAACCAGAAGAGGTTTGGTCTTTTGTGAAGTCCCAGCCATTCCAGCTTGTGCTATGAAACATTTGCTAGTGACCCTCCTGAGGAATAGGCATTATTTCTCCAGTGCCACGTGTACTCATGTCCTTGCCTACAGATAATCCCGGTAAATCTGGTGGTGCTAAAAGGTTCACACAAAAGGGCTAAAAGCTTAGTACTGAATAGTCCATTACTGGCGCTGCCAACTTCCCCATCCAGCGTATCAGCCCAGGCTGTGGTCTTCCACTGAGTTAGTGAAAGCTGTCAGGTCTCTTTTAAGCCTTCCAGAGCTGTCCAATCACCTCTTCAGCTAAGCATCTGGAGGGCAGCCCCAGAAAGAAGAGGAGGCCTTAACAAGAAGACACGTGGCCCAAGTCTCTGAGCCCATCCCTTGTAGTGAATGCTACTGACCATAACTGAAAGTGCAGAATTCTCCAAGACAAAATCCAAGTACAGCATTGCCATCAGCTGTTCTGCCCCAGAGGTATGCTTTCTCATGTTCTGCCCCAAACTAGGTGGGGCGGTGATCCCTCGTAGCAGCTGAAACTTGCCCAACATTGGGCTGAGTTCCTCTTCAGTTCCAAGTAGCCATCTGTGCACTTAGACATTCTTAGTCTGTGCATTTCCATTCAGGCATTTTCCCTCTGCTGCTTGCTGTTGCTGCCGACGCTGCTGCTGCTGTTTTAAGTGATACTTCCTGATTTTATGCTTTCTGTAATACATGTAATAGGCCACCAGAGCCCCAAGTCCAGCCAATGCCAAAACAGTTGGTAGAGCTATTGCAAGGATGTTAAGATGTGCAACTGTGAAAAGAAAACACA
Source organism: Varanus salvator macromaculatus (assembly GCA_023646645.1). NCBI lineage: Eukaryota > Metazoa > Chordata > Lepidosauria > Squamata > Varanidae > Varanus > Varanus salvator. The sequence continues at coordinate 1,353,005 of JAIXND010000795.1, forward strand.
GTTTCAGAGAGTTGCAGTTCTGCCCCCGAGACCAGACTTGGGCAGAGAAGGCCTCCATTTTGTTTGGAAAGAAGAACATTCTAAGCCCCACGAATGAAAAAGAATTCATGCAAGTTTCTCAGTGCCAAATGCATGTTTAGGCAGGCTTGGATGAGGCTCCTGCCAGGCACCACAATGCAAGAATATTGCGTGGCCTTCCCCATCCGCCTTCCCTGATGTCCAAACTGCTGCTGACTCCCACCACTAAAAATTATTACACACAGTTTTTAAATACTGCTTCATAGCTATACACATTCCAGTGTGATAAACAATAAAAATACAAAAAAAGAAAACAACAGTAAAAACAAGATATCAGTACAAACAGTGGCAGGTCAACTAAATAAAGGTGGTGCTGGAAACAACATGCTGTTGGTACCTGGGCACAAGTTCCACAAAAGTGAGATTTTCAGAAGGCAAAGTGGGGAAAGTAAAAAAAAAGCAACTCTGAAAAACAAGGCAGAAGTGGAGTCAGAATTCCAAAGGCTACATTTTTGAACCCAAATTTGGATGGTGTTGGAGGAGAGCCTCCCCATTTTTAAAAACATGTTTTAAAAATCTACACAATCAAATAATAACCAGGATAGGCAGGGAGCCTCAGTAATTGCCAAGAGAGGTGTCTGCTGGCACCAGGACTTCAGTTATAGAAACTCAGATGGGATGTTGCAGCCCTCTACAGCCCCTGTCTTTTGAGGCGTCCTCCAAAACTTGACAAAGGCTACTGAACAAGGCAACAACTTGGTGACAGCTGAGCATCTGTGGGATGACTGGAGAGGACACCTGTTCATCAGCCTCCCTGGAATAGGCTTAAAACGCACAATTTGGACCTGCATTTTGGATAATAAACCTGGAGATAGATCCATTCATGGACATCAGTTGCATGTCCAAAGATGGGTTTTGTTTCACTTTTTGGGTAAAAGAAGTCAACTTACGTTCAACGTGAACTGTCACAGTTCTAACATCAAAGCCGTGCTTGTTGGTGGCTCTGCACTGATAGAGACCGTGATGCTCTCTGTAGATACGCTGTTGGACCCCAATCCTGTAAGGTTTGTCACCTCTCCTGCATTCAACTGTTGGCTGTGGGTTTCCCCAGGCAGTGCAGTTAAAAGTCTCATCGCTGTTCTCTCTCCAGATCAACGTATCAGGGCAGCTCAAATTGTCCATCCAGGCTCCATCTAGAATGGGGAAGACAGTTTTCCTTGGCAAAGCGGCATGCAGGGCACCATCCCATTTTGCCGTGCAAAATGTCACAGAATGTGTAGCCACTTCGTACAGCTTAGGCAGTGTGTGTTGCATGCTCCATGGATCCCAGGACCTGTGAGGAAGCCGGCAGGTGCAAAGCCACCTCCAGTGTTAAATCTAGCAAATCACATAGAAGCTGGGTGGGGACAAGGCTTACTTGAAAGAGAGCAAAAGAAGCTTATGTTAACCACTGTAGATTTTTTGCTATCTGGAGCGCTGGACTAGGACCTGGGACCTGGGAAACCATTGCACCAAGTTCCCATCCTCCCCTTGACCATGAAGCCCCAAGGATGGTTTAGGGCTGGACATTGACTCTCATAGCAAAAGAGTGTCATAGCAAACACTCTTTTCCAACAACCCAAGAGACGACTCTTCACATGGACATCACCAGACGGTCAACACAGAAATCAGAGTGACTATGTGCTCTGCAGCCAAAGATGGAAAAGTTCTATACAGGCAGTAAAAACTAGACCAGGAGCTGATTGTGGCTCAGATCAAGAGTTTCCTGTTGCAAAAATGAGGCTTAAATTGAAGAAAGCAGGGAAAAGCACTAGGCCACACCGGTGTGACCCAAATCATATTCCTGATTAATATATGTATTATTTATTTATTAATTTGTTAAAACATTTATATGCCGCCCCATTGCAACAAAGCCTCGGGGTGGCTCACAACATTAATTAAAAATACAATACAATATAGAGTAGAGATGACAAATAGAGTTAAGGAATTAGATCTGATAGACAAAGTGCCTGAAGAACTATAGACGGAGGTTTGCTACATTGCACAAGAGGTAGCAACTTAAACAATCCCAAAGAAAAAGAAATGCAAGTAAGCAAAAGGACTGTCTGAGGAAGCTTTACAAATAGCTCAAGGAAAGAAGGGAAGCGAAAGGCAAGGATGAAAGGGAAAGATACACCCAATGGAATGCAGAATTCCAGAGAATAGCTAGAAGAGATAAGAATGCCTTCTTAAATGAACAGTGCAAAGAAATAGAAGAAACCAATAGGAAAGACTAGAGATCTCTTCAAGAAAATTGGAAATATGAAGGGAACGTTTCATGCAAAGATGGGCATGACAAAGGACCAAAATGGCAGGGACCTAACAGAGGCAGAAGAGATTAAGAAGAAGTGGCAAGATTACACAGAAGAACTATATAAGAAAGAGCTTAATATCCCTGATAACCATGATGGGGTGGTCGCTGACCTTGAGCCAGACATCCTGGAATGTGAAGTCAAATGGGCCTTAGGAAGTCGGAGCAACAACAAAGCTAGTGGAGGCAACAGTATTCCAGCTGAGCTATTCAAAATCCTAAAAGACGATGTAGTAAAAGTGCTACACTCAATATGCCAGCAAATTTGGAAAACTCAACAATGGCCACAGGATTGGAAAAGGTCAGTTTACATTCCAATTCCAAAGTAGGGCAATGCCAAAGAATGTTCAAACTACTGTACCATTGCACTCATTTCACATGCTAGCAATGCTATGCTCAAAATCCTACAAGCTAGGCTCCAGCAGTATGTGGACCAAGAACTATCAGAAGTACAGGCAGGATTTCAAAGAGGCAGAGGAACTAAAGATCAAATTGCCAACATACGCTGGATCATGGAGAAAGCTAGGGAGTTCCAGAAAAACATCTACTTCTGCTTCATTGACTATATTAAAGCCTTTGATTGTGTGGATCACAACAAATTGTGGCAAGTTCTTAAAGAGATGGGAACACCAGACCATCTTATTTGTCTCTTGAGAAACCTATATGCAGGTCAAGAAGCAACAGTGAGAACTGGACATGGAACCACTAATTGGTTCAAAATTGAGAAAGGAGTTCAGCAAGGCTGTATACTGTCGCCCTGCCTATTTAACTTATATGCAGAGCACATCATGAGAAGGGTGGGGCTAGATGAATCACCAGTTGGAATTAAGATTGCCGGGAAATGGGGAAGAAATGGGGAAGAAATGGAGGTAGTGACAGATTTTATTTTCCTGGGCTCCAAGATCACCGCAGACGGGGCTGCAGCCAAGAAATTAAAAGACACTTGCTCCTAGGGAGGAAAGCTATGGCAAATCTAGGCAGCATACTAAAAAGCAGAGACATCACACTGCCAACAGAAGTGCGTATAGTCAAGGTTATGGTTTTCCCAGTTGCAATGTATGGCTGTGAAAGCTGGACCATAAGGAAGGCTGAGCACCAAAGGATTGAGGCCTTTGAATTGTGGAGCTTAAGTGGACTCTGGGGGATGGTTTTTTGTTTTTTTGTTTTTTTATTAATTATGATGGACGACAGGAAGGCCTGGAGGAATGTCCATGGGATTGCGATGGGTCAGACACGACTTCGCGACTAGCAACAACTCTAACTCTCAACCTACCCTACCTCACGTGATTGTGATGAGGATACGATGGGGAGGAGCAGGCCTTGAGTTTCTTGCAAGAGATAAGTGGGATCTAAATATAAGAGAGAAATGCTACCCTAGGCTTTTTGCGAATGAGGTGGCATAGAAATGGCCTAAATAAATAAAATAAATACCCCATGCTCCATCTTCCTCTCTCTCTCTCTAGACACACACACA
>JAIXND010000795.1:1356856-1477612 GCA_023646645.1 Varanus salvator macromaculatus
GCAGTCAGTCATCTGGACCCTCCCTTACAGTTGGAAGGGACACAGTCCAAGCAGCAAGAACTGGGCCCGTATATCTGCATGAAGAACTGCCCAACCCTCCCCATTCATCCCAGCTGCAGAAGTTTCCAGTCTCTAGGAAACATCCACTGCATTTCCTACTCACAGTGGACAATGAGGCGTAGAGACGCATTTTTTTCAACCAGATGCCCATCAACGTCCAGTGTTGCGCGACACACATATTCCCTCCCATCATAGTCTCGCTGAGCTGTCATTCTAAATTGGACAGTGGGAGCATGTCCAGTTGCTAAGATCTGCTTGCCATCGCTGATCTGCATTTTAATACTGGAGGAGCACGTCTTATTACATCGGCACGTAAGATGGACGCTTTTGTTGGCGAGGACCCACGGCGAGTCAGTCTCCAGACTGGGTCTGGGCAAACCTGTAAGAGAATAGAGCACACCAGCCATGATTCATCTCATTGGCTCCATCAGCTATTGGTGCATAGATACAAGACGATTCCTGTCAGGTTTTTGCAATAATCCCTTGTATCAGACAGGGACAGGATAGCTAAAGAGATCCCCATCAAATTGCAATACAATTTGGCCTCCTGAACAAATGTGCCATTTGGAAATTTGTTATTCACTTGCTTCTGCCCATCCCAGTATTTCAACACAGTTCTCAGTTTAAAGAAAAGCACCTTGGCATGCTATTTGGAATGCATATTTCTCTAATGGGAAGGAGTGGTGAAGGAGAACTTGTACCTTGTCGAATGGGTGGTGGTGAAGGAGAACTTGTACCTTGCAATGGAGGTACAACTAATTCGCACCTTGTGATGGAGGACTTCAGAGTGAGACCTCCAACCTGAGTGGCTTCAGTGCCCTGATTCATCACATTCCACACCTGAATGCAGGATCTTGCTCGGGCATGGGACGGATCCATACAAGGTTTGCAAAACACAGGCCCCATTGAAAAGGTTGGTGGGATAAGTCCCATCAGTGGCAGTCAAAATCAAGCTCAGCCCAGTTTGAGTGCAACCGTTATTGCGGCTTTTGCTTTCCAAACAAGGGCAAATTTCAATTCTTTCCAGTCTGACTGCACGGACGGACAGAAATCTTGTGTGAGGAACTGAGATGGGCTAATTCCAGAGTTGTAATTACTCACTGTACACATTCACTATCTTCTCAACCCTTCGTCTCACTCGCCCCAGAGAGACTGTGCAGAGCAGCGTGTGTTTTCCTGTGGACGAGGAAGACACCAGGGCCTGCGCGCTCACGCTGGACCCCGACACACTTCTGCTGAGGTTCCAGCTCTTCCCTGCAAACTGCAAATCAAACTGGGCCTCCTCAGCTGGGAAAACTCCAGACACATGGCAGTGGACAGGCATCGTGGCATTGGTCTCCACGGAAAGCGGGGCTTCCAGGTGGGGATCCGAGGAAAAAACTGTCAAGACAATAACAGAACCATGCCAGTTATCTAAACTAGAAGCGCAGTCAAGATGAGAACTTCCTCAGATAGTGGTTGGTGGTGGTGAGCCAACAGAAATGGAGTCAAACTGTGCCGCTGAGAAGCAAGAGCAATGTATCAACCTGGGTGGGGCATCTCTGAGGTCTGCAGAAGTCCAAAAGTAGTTTCAAGGACAAACCCAAGGAGATAAAAGCACCTTCAAAGACCAGCCCGGTTAGGCATAGCTGTGCCCGTCAGCTAAGAAACGCTGCTGACCACTTGCTGCCTTCCCTGGTTGCTCTGGCTGATCTTCAACGGTACAGTCTTCACACATTGCCAGTTTCAAGAATAAAATGAAGGATCTCCATCATCAGTGGGACTCTGAAGCCTAAGGAGACTTTTCCGGAAGGTATCCTAAGAATGGCCAATGTGGGGGAAAGCATCACCACTAAGGTAGTCGAGAGTGTGTGCCATCAGCATGTGTGAGTAGATTCATGGCTATAGGCAGAACCTGAATCCCCCTTTCCTTTTGCCTTGCGGCAAGTTTGTGTATGCATTGAAGCCTGGTGGCACCGATGTCGGTGGGTCCGCGTAGCCACTCCAGATTTCAGCTGAATTTTCAAGAAGCTATCCCTGATGCTGAACCCAAACCCTTTCCCCCAGATTGGGTCAGCAGCACAGAGAGTTCCTGGACAGTTTGGCGTGGGCTTCCAAGTGGCCATGCAATCCGAGTCACCCGTCTCCACCAGCTATATGGGAATGGAACGGGCGGTGGGCACTCACCAATTGCTGCTAGTGCTTCACCGCTGGATGTTTTTTCCAAGAGTGGCCCATCAGGTCTCAGATCCAGGGCTGCGTGGCAGGTGAGTTCCTTCCCATGGTCAGCCTGTTCAGCCATTACTTTATGGCTAAATACAGCGTCGCCAGCTTTAGTTTCAACACGAGACTCAAATGTCTTCACCAGAACTTTTTCCCCTGCTTTGAGCAGGGTAATGGTGAGATTCCGGATGGGGGCGACGTTGGAAACTCGACAGGACCAGTTGTATTCCTTGCCCACCTCCATCTCTGGCACCGGGTCCATCTCTACACGCTCTGGAGCTCCTGGAAGAGAATGAAGGTCTGGATCAGTGCAATTAAGAGGCAGCGCGTGAGCAGAAGAGTTACACTTCTGAGCCTCTCTGCGCATCACAGTGGCGAACGCAGGCTGTCCATCTGAATCCGCACATCACGGCCGCTGCATGCCGTTGCTTCTCGTGTCATGTGTGCCTGGACAGCCTGGCTTATTTGAGGCTTAAGCCATCCTCATGTAAGCCTGGGCCACCCACGGGGAGTGAAGCTTCAGTGAAGAAAATTAGGTGGTGACATGCAAAGGAGTGAAAATGGCCAACTACATTATGCAGCTCATATGAAAATGTGCCCAGTTTATCTAATATAGTAGGTCACAGAACTTGATCTTTTCCAGGAAAAAATCTTCTCATAAGTTACCTTGATACAGATTTTTTTTTTTTAGTGCAAAGAACAAATCATCTTGACCATAGCTGGTTCAGAAAATGCTGCAAGCAAAGAGCAACCCAGAATGAAATGTCAGCAACAGGAAGGGCAGGATAGAGTTAGGACGCCAGGGAATTCCAAGGCCCAGGCAAATCACTAGATCCCTAAAAGGTGAAGGGTCAGCGCCAGCAAGGCCAGCTTCCCTGGCGGAAGTGCTCTGAAGCCAGGATCCCGGGTCCCTTGCTGGGAGAGAGCCCTGCATGGCACCCTGCAGAGCAGTTCCTGGTCAGACCAGCCGTGCCCCTGCTGGGGGCCGCGGCCTAAGCTCTTTCTTCCTCGCAGCTTCCTGAGCAGCCGCTTTCCCTTCTTCCCCAGGGAGGCCCTGAAGGTGGGATCCCTCCCTGGGCTCCAGCAAGTAACCTCCACCGTCCCGCTCGACAAGCAGCACTCCCAAGCGCCAGCAGCCCTTCAGGGCAAGCTTTTACCCCCAGCCAGGCTGAGAAGCGACTTACGGTAGACCGTGATCACTGCGCTTGAAGGTTTTATGTTACTTGTACACATAGCAAAGCACAATGGGGTGGGTGTCCACTCTTCAACTCTGGTGAGATTGAAGGCTTTCCATGTGCTCCCAGTTCCTGCAGGAACCTGGTCTAAGCTGCTCTCAAGTTTAAGTCCGTCACAGTTGGAGCTGCAGTTTATCACAACAGAGCCTCCAAATTCCACGACAGGTTTTTCTGGCCAAACACTGATGAACTCTTCTTTCTTCGTTACTGAAAACCAAAGGAATGCCAATTGTGTTAACATTTAAACATATACGGGGAATATATATCCAGAAAGATTACAGCGAGGGAAGTGAAATGAAGGCAGAGTAAAATGAAGACAGGGCAAGCAGGAGATATGCCAGTCATAGAGAAACTTAGGGAGGGCTTTCATAGCAAGAAAGGAATTCATACCTATTCCTCGGAGAAATGAATAGTGGCTATTCATATCTATTAGCCTGTATCTAACTCCATGGTTTGAATTTTTTAAAATAAAAGCTTTATGCTGCAATAGGTCTGGCCCAGATTTGAGGAAGGCCTGCACAAAATCTGGGTAAGGGAGCATGTTACAGGCGCTAACTGCAGCATGAGTGGGCATGCACACACATGCATGCGCACCCCCCCCCCCCAACTTGGGCCTTCTAGGTACTTGCAGTGGTTTGCAGCTGGTGCCTTGCAAATTTGTCTGAGCAGCTACCCCTGAATGAGGATGATTTGACAGCCAAAAGTCATCTGGAATATGGCAAACAACAACACTTTTATTATTTTATTGATTTTAAATAGATTTGTTGTCAGCATATAATGAAGATATATTTTATTTTCTTTACAACATTATTTGTATAATGAATGTGACTGCTGATTTGACGTTCCTTACCCTGTGTTTATTTAGTCTCATATGGTTGTGTTTTTGTTGTGTAATTTTAGCCAACATTCCAAGCATTATTTTACTTGATATTCATGGAATTTGACATCATATTTGACTTTGATTCTAACTGATCAGGAAATCATTTCTTCTGATTTTGTTTTCCCATTTGGATGAACACCACATTTAAGTTTCTTGTTCCTGCTCCAGCTAGTAAGCATTTTTATCCTGTCTTTTCCCCTGCCGCAAAAATCCCAGGATGACTGACATGGCCACTTCCTCCTCGCCAACAGCCCTGTGAGGTAGGCTAGGCTGGCCCAAAGTCACCCAGTGAGCTTCATGGCCAACTGGGGACTAGAAACCAGATTTTCTGAGTCCCAGTTCAGCACTCTACACCACACTGGAAATCTGTGTCCATACACATGCTTCCTAAGGTCGACCAAAATCTCCCTCTTTGAGTATCCTGAATGGAGAAAAGCATGCAAATGTTGTGAATCTAAACACAGCCATCTGTAAGCAAGAATCAGAGAGCCTGGCAGATCTCTCATGCACGGCGCTGTATCTGCTCAACATGTATTTTGTGATTAAAACAACAACAACAGCAACAACATAGTTTATTCTGGTTTTGCTTGTCAAGCCAGGGTCACAGTGAGGTCACTTGAAGAGCCACCTCACAAATCACAGATCTTAACCAGCTTCCCCTGTGGCTTCTGAAAAGAGATTGCCCACACAGTTTCTGGCATTCTTTGCAGTCATAAGGTCTAGAAACCTGCTTTATTTCAAAAGTGTCAGGAGGCTGAATTTTGGGACCTAAACCACAAAGGTCTGCACCTTTTCTGCAATTCCATTAAACTGCAGAAACCATGTAGAGCTGCTTGTATATATTGTGGTGTTAATTACATTACTTGGGAAGCAGGGACTGTTGTTTAGCACATGGTTCCCACATGCAATGATTACCCCTTGGGCCATGGCATTTGATCAGCAGCCACGGAATGCAGGGATTCTGTGTTTGAGAAGAAAGAATGCCTCTCCCAAGGGGTGCTAACTGCTCTTGCACATTAAGTGCTTCTCCTGGAGGGCTGTTCTGTGATCTCCAGGAGGGTGTCCTACAGAAGCCTACAGAGACACCCAAGAGGAAGAGGTCCATAGGTAGAGAAGCAAGTCCATCCTTCCAAGACCCACTGTTGTGGATTTGGAAATCTCTGCCATTGGCACTCCAAGAGCAGTGGCGTAGCTGGGGTGGATTAGGGGAAACCTTCAGTTCCCCCACCATGCACCAGGAAAAGGCAGGAAAATACACCATCTTAGGTGCTGGTGTTCCTATTTCCCATTCTGAGACTGATGGAAGGGAAAATCCGACAAGAACAAAACCCAGCCAAAAAGGAAAGAAAACAGCAGAAGAATGTGTCTCGACTACTCATGCTGACCTTCCCAGCTGCCAATGCAAGCTCAGCAGGACTTTGGGTTCTGCAGGTCCCCTTTCCAGCCACCATAGGAGTACCCTGTCCATCACAGATATTTTCCATCAATTGTACTAACAGATTACCCCACAAAATGCTGCAGCTCCTGTTTTTAAAAGCCGAGCTTGTTGTAGTCCTCTGTTCCTGGAACTCATAATCTTGTGGGCCTTTCTGACCCTGAGACTCAAGTACTTTCCTGTGATTCGCAATCTGTCTTTAGGAGATGGCAAAAGTTTCTCCTTCCTTTGTAAAATGACTCACTAGATCAGACTGCCTCTTCATCTAGAAGAGGAATTTTCTGCCACTCCTTAATCTGCTCTTAAAAGAAAACCAGCCCATTTCCAGCACAGCTACAATGAGAATTGTCAGGAGCACTATAAAGAACTGTAACCCTTTGCAATCCAGAGAATGTGCTACGGAACATGCTTACTGGGGAGTGGGGAAAGTGCCGTGCTGATCATTTAAACAATCCAAAACCTATATTAATTTAATACCTTTAATTAACTAAGTAAAAGAGCAGCCCAAGGGTGATCTTTTACATTTTTGTAATCTTTTCACTGAGCTAATAAAGCTGCTGAACTAATATGGATTTAGGAATTTTACTGGGAAGAGTAAGTACATTGAATTCAGTGGAATTTACTTCTGAGTCTACATGCATATGGTAGCTTCTGGTTGAAGCTTTTACTGTGCCATCACCACACATTCTTCCCATGAATGGCAATGTCATCTTCCATTCATAATCTCCCCATACTGTCCTACCTTTTCTTCCATCGTTTTGTTACCACAAAAAACTCAAAACCAAACAAAAGATCCTTCCAAGAGGGAGTGCTAGAAGTCCTGCACGGGTGCACTGAAAGTATGTGAGCCATGTTGCTATTTTACGTGAAGGAAGATTATTTCAGAGTAGGCCAGCCCTGTGTCCCAGGGATCTCATTTTGCAAAGAAAATGGAATGACATCTGAATGTGACACAGCCCATAACACAGAGCCACACAGATAGGCCTGACCAAAGCAGTACTGGAATTTACTGCATGGATTTTGATTTTAGAACAGGAAAATGGCTAATTTTTTAAAACAGTGGCAGTTGGTGCATCATAAAAAGTTGGCACATTTAAGTGTGATAAACACTTATATATCATTCTGAAATGCCCATGACAAAAGTTCCCCCTGTCATCATTCTGAGTACTGTATGACCACAAGAGAGTGGCGGGGGAGTTGGGAAGTTCCTTCTTTCAGGAAAGTATTGATTATAAATAGTGAAACCTGAAAACTACATCTGAAAACGAATCTAAAAACACTTTGTATCCTTCAGATTATATGTTTCTGACATGAATAATTCATAGACATTAACTTTTACAGAAATACATGGAGCATGTTTAAAGGGATGCATATATTTCTGTTAATTACAACGAAACCATTGCTTTTTCCATCAATGACTCTGTAGCACCACTTTATTTTTAATCTGTCCCAAAATGAAAGTTCTCTGCTAAAAAAAATGCAGTACAATAAATAGAAATAAACACGAGAACTAATGTCAGATAACTAAAACAGCCATCAAATCTAAAATTAGAAATGCAGCAGCCTCATTTAGTAAGGGACACATCAGTCACCAGTACAAGATGCACACCCACCTTTTCTAAAAGGACCTCAGAGGAGCATTTTCATCTAATATCAACCCCACAAAAGTAAGAGTGGCCTGAAAGTGGGATAGAATTTGGGCTTTCCACATCTGGGACCAATATTCTGACTGCTGCTGGCTGCGGAGTGGAATGCTTGAGTTATATGCACCTGGCAGGCAGCACATTGGGAAAGACGAGTGAAGGGAGTTCCCTGGAGTCATGTTCCATGTCTCAGCTCATCCAGGCACAAGCAGCGGAAGAGCCAGAAGGAATCTTGCCTCAAAGCAACTGGGGAGAGCCAGTGTGGTATAATAGTTAAGAGCCAGGACTCAGGCAATCTGGATTCTACACTCAGCCATGGAGCCAACTGGGTGACTTTGGGCCAGTCACAGACTCTTAGCCCAACCTACCTCACAGGGTTGTTGTGAGGATAAGATTGAGAGGAGCAGAATCATGTAATCTGCCTTGAGTTCCTTGAAAGGAAAAAAGGCAGGATATGAATATAAAAAATAAATAAACAAATGGCTCCCTCGGGCAACAGATTCTGGACATCATTAGGCTGCTCTTTTGCTATCTGTCATTTTAGCGTGGAGAGCTTTTTTAAGAGTGCAGGACACAGAATAACAGGCTTTAGTTACAGGAAAACAGATTCCAGCTACATATCTGGAATGTAGGAAACCTGACAGTGAAAAGCTTCTTCACTGTCAGAGCAGTATGACAATGGGACCCATGACCTGGGAGGTGGTGGGCTCTCCCACAATAGGAACATTCAAGATGTGACTGGACAGCTATCTGAGTGGGTGGTGTGACTGAAGCCTTGCACTGAGCAACGGGTTAGAGCTGATGGCCTTTCCTAGCCCTCTCCTGTACTATGATTCTATGAAGAATTTAAATTCTGATTCTATGAAGAATTCAAAAAATATATATATAATCACCACTGTCATTCCCAAACAGGAAAGGAAAGGGAAAAAAATGCATAGTGAAGCAATGGACGATTTAGGTAGGGAAAAAAATAAGGATAGCGAGGAAGTGGAAGTTTTAGGTAGGAATTAATTTGTGAGATTTGTGTAAAACTCTCAACATCCCTTTTTGAAACCAACCCTGGAAAATAAGAATACAGGATAAAACTGACCCTGTGCATGCAAAGAGTGCTTTTCTCATGTCTCAGGGTATTCAGGTTGAAGAACATCCTCCACATCCGAGCCTGTGTTTTCCACACAGACCTGGACGCCAGGGCCACTGCTTTTTGTCTTGACTGAGCATGCACTGGGTGCTCGGTAGAAGGCAACATCCCAGCTGTTGGGCGTGGAGGGGAATTCCGGTGGCAGAGCACAGCTTCTTTTCATGGGCCAGGTCCCCATGAAAGAGCCACGACTGCGGGGCAATGCATCGGGTAAACCTAGAGGAAGCCCTGGACACGGCAGCAGCCGGGAAAAAGTCCCCTGTCCTTACCGCTGGCAACGACGGAGACGAGGAGGAGGAAGGCGAGAAAGCGAGGCATCTCGGTCAGCAACGAGGTCCGCCGCTCAGAGGGCTGGTGAGGTCTGGCCCGGGTAGATGCCTGGAGACGCGCGCGGCGATCCACAACCGGTCCAACGCGGGGATGCTGCGAGCAGAGGCGGCGACCGCGTGTGCTGCGCTGCGCCCGGCGGCCAGCGTTTATAAGCAGGGGCAGTTCCGGGTAGCCCGCAACTGTGCTTCCAGCGTTCACGAGGGACCGGGGCATTCCCACGAGTTTTTTCCCTCCGCCCCTGCCCGCTACGTTAGCAATCAGGCTCTCAGAGGGGCGGAGACGGCAAGTTCCTCCCCAAACGCGGGGAGGGGGACGCTGCACGCCCCCGGCACCCCCGCAGCGAGTGCGCGTGGCTGCCGCGGTGGGCGGTGGGGTTGGGACAGGTCGCCCAAGCCAGCTCGCTTCGCTTCGCTTCGCTTCTCCAGAGCATGGAGAGCCGCTGTCAAGAGAAAATCGGCCATCAGGCAGGCTCGCTCACCCGCGCTTTCGTCTTTGATCGTTTTGTATTGCCTCAAAATGCAATGCAGGGGCCACAAGGAATATGCACGTGTTCCCCACCGGAACAAAAATTTCATGCAGCTTTCAGCTCCTTGAGAAATGACTGCCTGATTCTTTCCAAGGAGAGCCGGGACTTCACAATCAGTCTTGATGCCGGTCAGATTAAGAAAGCAAGCCTTGAAAGATCTAGTTCAGCATCCTGTTGCTGAAGTGGCCGATCAGGTGCTTCTGGGAAGCCCACATGGATGCGCTTCCCATGAGCACAAGCAGGACTGACCCTGCCATAAGGCAGAGTGAGCAAGGCAGCCACATCAGCTGCTGATGCTGCAGGCGCAGGAGCAGCAGCAAGACCTTTGAGGACAGAGCTCTGTGCCCCCTAAGCCAGCCTGCTGCCCCAGGTGCTGTGGAAGATGCCATCTTGTGCCAAACTAAGATTCAGCTACCAGTCTCAGCTGGCTCTTGTACGCAGAAGGGGTGGGGGGCAGCAGCAAAATACCCAGGTTGGCCCTGGCCACAGCACCACCATCCCACTTGGGTTCAGCAGCAAGCTGGAGAATTTGGAGAATCCTGGAGAATTGGAGAACCATATGGAGAATTCTGCCTTGTCCCCCCTCCACATCTTGTATGCCTCTCTATACCTGTTCGACCTCTAAGCCTCTCTAGTGAAATGCATTTATTCACTTACTCATTTTATTTCTGTCCCTCCTTGATAGTCAAAGATCTCTGGCTGTTCCACAATAATTAATCAAATACAAGAAGTACAATAAAAATACAAATACAATAAAACAGTATAAAATTCCAATGTGCAAACTTAAAACAGTTATACATTCCAATACAAAAAGAATTAAACAACTCTATTTAATAAAACAATTTAATATCTAAAATGTTTCCATTAAAAAGACCTAATTAAAAAAGTAGATATAACCCATCATGTGCCATTAAATTATAAATTTTTAAATAAATAAATAATAAATAAATAAATGTTTGGGAATAGAGGCCCTGATGCCAAAAAGTTGACAGTGTTGCGGCTGGGTGGGCCTCAGCAGAAAGGCCATTCCACAACTGGGGGGACACCACTGAAAAGGCCTTCCTCCTTGTTGCATTTTTCTGGGCAGTTGGAGGAAGGCTCCAGATAAAGATTGTAGGGTCTGAGTAGATTATGGTAAGGAGAGACATTCCATCCGGTACTGAGCCATGTGGATCTTCATAGGTTAAAATCAGCACCTAGAATTGTGCTCAGAAAAATATAGACAGCCAGTGCAAGCAGGCCAGAATTGGTGTTATATATAGATGGCCCTTCTGGTTCCACTTATTAATATGGACAGTCTTCAAGGGCAGCCCCATGTAGAGTACATTGCAGTAATTGGAGATTACCAGAGCATAGATCACTGAAATGAGGCTATCCCTATCCAGATAGCAGCATGCCTGGGCCACCAGCCAAAGCTAGTAGAAGGCACTCTGTGCCATCTGAGCACCTCCAAGCTATGAACCTGCTCCTTTGGGGAAGTGCAACCCAATCCAGAACAGGTTGAACACCCCAGTCAGACCACCCTGCAACAGCATCTCGGTTTTGTCTGTACTGAGCTTCAGTTCATTCGCTCTCATCCAGTCCATTATCTCAGCCAGACACCAGCTTAGCACATCCACAGTATCACCTGATAAGGATGTAGGAGAGACAGAGCTGTATGTCATCCGTGTACCAATGACCAAGCACTCCAAAACTGGATAATTCTACTCAGTGGCTTCATGAAGCTAGCATGGGGGATCAGACCAGCACTCAGAGAACCCCATATTGGAGAATACAGTGTTCCCCAAGCACCACCCTCTGGCACAGGCCACCTAAGTAGGAACAGAACCACAGAAGTGCTTACCGCCCGATCCATACTCAGACTGTCACCCTGCAAGGCTTCCTTGGTTGATGGTATTAAAGCTGCTGAGAGACCACAAAGGCATGCAGTGGGCTCAGGCTGGAGAGGCCATAAGATTTCTCATATCCTGGTCTCTCCTCCCCTCCCTCATCCGAGAGTGCCCCTTGTCAGGCTGCTTCAAGGTCCTCCCAGGCCATTTTTATGATCTCGTAAGGCAGGTGCTGTGGGCAGAAATCAGAATCTGGAGTGTCCACTTCTGAAGTTCTCCCTGGTTTCATGCTGTATCAACTGCAGAACTATGTGTTAATTAGGGAGATTTGCCATCTGTTAATGAAGATAAAGCTGCAGGATTCAAGCACATCAATGCATTGAATTGGATTAGAATGAATTAATGCATTTTAAACACCAAATGACCCTCAGGAGCACACCACTATGAACCCCGGCCCCTTCTATGCATGGTAAGTTTAAGGTGTCTACATAATAGGATTGTCAATAACACACACAGTAATATGCATGTTCCTGGACCTTTACAATTAATTACTAGTCACTGGGATGTTACAAAACTGAAGAAAAGCTTTAAAAGATGTTGGATCTACATACAGATTAGCACATAGTCTCCATTTTGAAATGCAACTGAAGGGCCCTCCCATGTTTCAATTTTGGCCAAAAAAAAAAATGCTTCTGTCACAATTTTGCCCATGCTTGATGCTTTTTGCGCACATCTGTCCAAGCTAAACTGTTTTGGCAGGGTTTTGAAGCTCTATCCAAACCCTGAAATACCATTTGATGTGAGATGACCGTGTGATCAAGGCACACAATGAATGGTGCTTCTTCTCAGTCATACAGTCACAACATTCTGGAGGTTTGATTGTGCCCAGCATAAGAAATTTAACAAAATAGGCTATGAAAGCTTAACTAAGAAATGAGCTTAAATAAGAAAAAGTTGTTGCTCACAAATCACTGATTTTCTTTGTTGGAACTTTTGCTGCTCTTGATTTCATTACTGCCATGACTCCCATGATTAGTCATAATTGCATAGTAATGTTAAATCCTAAGGAATGTTTCGCCTATTTTTGGAGGAGTTTTCCAATGGAGTTTTTCTTTCCCTTTCCAGAGGGAAAAAGGGGGGTGGGGGGGGAAATTATTTATTTATTTATTTATTTATTAGAAAAATTTCTATGCCGCCCCTTTCCAGCTAGCCTCGGGGCGGCTCACAGCAGGTCCGTACAAAACAAAATACAACATAGAATTAAAACACAAAACGACCTACCAATTACAGTTAAAAAGTAAAATTGGCCCATCTCATAGTCCCAATTAAAAACTAACAAAAACTAAAATTCACAAACAATAAATTAATAAAATTAATTAATAAATAAATTAACAATTAAAATATTTCTTAAATAAAAAGGTCTTTGCCTGGCGCCGAAAAGCAAATAATGACGGCGCCAGACGAGCCTCTCTGGGGAGCAGATTCCATAAGTGGGGTACCTCTGCAGAGAAAGCCCTCCTCCGGGTACTCACTCTCTTCACCTCCTTCACAGAGGGCTCCCGGAGGAGAGCATCTGCTGCCGATCGTAAGGGGCGGGAGGGCATATACGGTCGCAGGCATTCCTTTAGGTAGCCAGGACCCAAGCCGTTAAGGGCTTTATAGGTAAGAACCAACACCTTGAATTGGGCCCAGACTTCAATGGGAAGCCAGTGTAGCTGACGGAGAACTGGGGTGATATGAGAACCATGCCCAGTCCCCGTCAGCATCCTGGCAGCTCTATTCTGCACCAATTGAAGTATCCGGACCGTCTTCAAGGGTAGCCCCACGTAGAGCGCGTTACAGAAGTCTAACCGGGAAGTCACCAACGCATGTGTCACTGTTGCCAGGCAGTCAAACTCCAGGAAGGGACGCAGCTGATGGATCAGCCGAAGCTGATGGAAAGCACTCCTCGCCACTGCTGACACTTGGGCTACCAAGGTCAGCTCCGGGTCGAGGAGCACTCTCAAGCTGCGGACCCTGTCTTTCAGAGGGAGTGCTACCCCATTCAAGACAATTGAATGGGGAAATGGAAAATTCCCCAAATTGTGGGGAAATGGAAAAACCTCCTCTTAAAATGGAGCTTGTTCTATTGATGAATGGCTTTGACAGACTGTATGTTTTTCTGACTACAGTGGGTCTATGTTTGCATTATATTTGGCTGGAGGTTTTTGTTTAGGGGTTTAATTAATTGCACCTCATAAATCAAAAAGTAGTAGATAATATGCCAGGAAGCACTTCCTGACAGTTAGGACCCCGAGGGCGTGGAATGGGCTTCCACGGGAGGTCGTTGAGGCCCCATTGGTGAGGGTGTTCAAAGACAGGCTGGACATGCACATGGTGGGCATGTCATGAGCGGAGCCGGCTGGTGCCGGAGGTCAGACTAGATGGCCCGGGAGACCCCTTCTGACTCACTCTGTTTCTATGTTTCTATGTTTCTAATATGCATTATTATTCAAACAAACCTATTTCACTTAACTGTGTTTAACCTGGCAAATATTCCAAAGGAAATAATGTAACATTTCTTGGGTATATTTTTATTGCATTTTATATATTGTATACTACATTCTAATTCACAGTAAATGGTCTGAGAGACTTCCTTTCCTCCCCTCCTGTTCCTAGGGAACAGCCAAAATCTACATCTCTGACATTTTCAATAGTTTGCTTTTCACATTGTCCTGATAGAGCAGTCATTCCCATTCCCTTGCAGAAAAATCTTTCAAGCATCAGCACCCCTTTAATAGCTCCTGAAGGGGCCTGATCACCCACACCTCATTTCGTTCATGTCGTTCACACATAAATAAGCCCACGCAAAACTGAAACAAGTGCCACAGTTCCCACTGACCATGATCAGTACCTGCTCACACCCCATGCAAGAGTTCCTGGCAGCATATGCAGTGAGTCCCCGAAACACACAAGCACGCATCCTGGCATCGACTTAAATTCTAATCTAGGCAGATTAGATTCCTTTGTGGCTTGTCCTTGCTTAAATGTTGAGCTTATTTTAAACATGCCAACATTCTCAGCATGGTCAATCGCCTTAAAACATTACCTTCCATTCTCAAAGCTAGGAAAGACAGGATCTGCAAGGTAGAGGCTCTCATGGTTTGACATGCCGAAGGCCCCATGCTACACATTTTTGATGGCAAAAGTGCTACAATTGTAGGACACATTCCTGTCTAATCATGCACAGCATGATACTCCTAATTTCTTTTCAGAGTTGGGGGAGGTGATTAGATGAAAACCATCATACAAGGGGAGGGGGTGTCTATTTTTAATAACCCTTCCATAGGGTTGTTCTGACCTAAACTGAAATCCCAGTCTTTAAGAGTTTACCCTAATGTTTACCCTATCATGTTTACCCTAACATGGCAAGAGATGGGATTTAGGCTGCAATACACCCCCCCCCCTTACCCAAATGGCCATACCCCAAATGTGTTGGACCACAATTCACATACAACCCAGTCAGGTGGAACTTACTTCAAAGAAAACACATGTAGGATTACATTCTTCTCCCTTCTAATATCTTTTTCTAATAGAATTTCACAACACTTTTCTCCCCACACCAATGACAGTCACCAGCATCAGTGTTCCTGATATTTATTATCTTCAGTATCCCAGGGCAGTGCACACAATATCAAAAACAAAAAAAGCTCAGTCCAGTTCAAAACAGGCAATTTTATTGCGCTAAATATTATCAGTATGTTTTCACCCGAACCGGTAGAATTATGCATTTATTAAGACCAGCAAAGAGTCCCCAAACAAGTCAATAGAAGTCTTCTTTAAGAGGATATTAGGCAAAGAAAAAAGAAGGGAAGGCTGGGGAGGGGAAAGGTGGGGGGTTTGCCCTGCATGTTACAAAGTACAAATGTCTTGCAGCTAATGGTGAGACCAAAGGTGCTGCAAACTACATAGCAGCATCCTTACAAGGATAATAGAACTCGTTCCCCCAAAAAGATAACGCTTTGTTATCAAGGGTAAATAGTGAGGTTGCTGCATTTGCAAACAACATATTGTTCAAGAGAAAAAAGCAGACTTTGGAGGAGCTTTATTAGAATTACTAAACACCTAAAACATAGTAAGTTCTGCATACAGATTAGAACTAGGACAGAAGGTTTACAATATAAGCTGCATCTGTACATGGGTGTGGTCATGGCATTCCCAAATGAGACTTTAATCGATACATTTCTGTTCCCTGCAGAGAGGGGTTTAATTAATTAATTGTAAATTATATCTTTAGTAATGGCATGTCTTTGGTTGCTCAGCAAGAATTGGTCAGAGCTCCAGTGTTGTGCTACAATCTATTTTATTCTGCTCATCCCTGATAAACAGACAGAAAAGGGTGCTTCAGAAGTTTCTGCTTTCAGTAAATCATGAAACGGAAAGAAGAAATTGTCGGCTCAAGGTTTTCCTGTTATTGTTTTAGCATCATAAAAATATAGCAATTAAAAAGACCACTTTCTCTTGACTATTTGTTAAAATGTCTTTATATGCACTTTTGGCCCACAGAGTGTTGTTTATTTGGCAAGCATTTATCAGCTTTCCAGAATGCAGTGGATGAAAAGGAGTACACTGAAGGTTTGTAAAAATATTTATATATCACTTTTTGCTTGATCAGGAGAAAAGTTATTGTGCTGTGACATGGTTTGGTATTTCTTTCAGCAATGTAATAGGCCAATTCCTCACAAAACAGTGTTCTTGGATTTATGCATCATTTATGAATGTGAAAAGTCACCAGATTGCTTCTGAATAAATACTTTAAATACTTGAAGATTGCTTCAAGCCTTATTAATTCTTACAAAATCTATTTGCTGAACTCAGATGGAGTGCAAATTATGCCAAAGCATCAGGGACTCCAGCGCTCAGAGAACTCCAGCAAGTGCATTCTCTGACAATCCATTTTCCTTACAGCAATGAAGAATTCAAGCCTGAGTGTCTGAGTTGTCACAGAAGCATGCCCAAAGGGACGAAACCTTTTGCAATCCTGATTCTCTGAGGGAAGAAAAATCAACTGAGATTGTGGTCTTACACAAGAGAAGGCCAAGGACTCATTGGGATGCAGGGAAGCAGCCTGTGAGACAGTCTAGAGGCAAAGAGGTCCATAGAAAGGTGCACATGGACTAAGGAAACATGTGAAGAACGTGTGAGTATCATGAAGCAGAGCCAACTCCAGGTTTTGGAAGGCTCTGAGCAAGACCCACTTCTATGGGTCTACTAGTTTTTTCTTTCTCATCTTCCATCTTCTCTTTCCAATCTCCATCCCATGTTCTGTCAGGTAGAGCTGGCAGGTGTGTGTTCCTCCTCCTCCTCCTCCTCCTCCTCCTCCTCCTCCTCCTCCTCCTCAGAGAGTCAGGAGTTGACAGTGTTTTGGCCTGCAACTGGCACAGTCGCTCACCATTGGCCAACATTGGCTGCCCAAGAGTTGCTCACCCTGCTATGGGGGGAGAAGGAGGAGGGTGTTGAGGAGCTGCAAAAAGGAAACACAGTAGTGAAAGAAACTGGAAGAAGGTGGCCTGTGACGATGGATGCCTGAGGAAATGCTATGTGGTGGAAACAAGAGTTGAAGGAAAAGCCCAGGAAAAAACAGGATGCACAGTATAGGACAGAGAGGTGAGAAACTAGCTGTATACCATTGGCAGGCAGGCAAAGGGAATTTTGGTGGATTGAGGAACTAAGAAGGCAGGAGATTGCTTGGCTGAGTGCCCAGTAACCCACAGGGTCTTGCTGTATCTTCAGCTGTCACTGCTGCGTGGAGACCTGGCAACTCATGGCGGGCCACCAGGGAAGGGAAGCAAAGTGCACCAAGGGGTATTGACCGGGGATTTCACATCCTGATCTATGCTGACGAGTCAATATTTTGGCTATGGTTTTCTAGCCATGAATTCTGAAACAGAGATAGTCTTTCCTCCAAGTTATTTCTTCTCCCAGAATCATTTAGTCAACATTTTTGTTTTGGAGGATATGTGAAAGGGTGGTTACTTGGAAAATGCCATCATACTGAACATATCCTTGACTATTGTTGTGTATTTCCTATAAGTACATGCTTCTTCTTTCTGGAGCTGCAGGCATCACTCTGACTATATTAGCATATTTCCTTTAATAAGCCCTGATTTGGCCTATGCTGGCAACAAAAGAAGGGCTCAGAACTTGGAAGCTGGGCGACATCAGAAACAACACATGCATTGTGCCTATACTGTGATATAAGCTTTTTTCCTAGAGACTTTCTCTTCCAACACCAGAAGAGATTGCTCAGGGCTTCTCCGGCACAGATGCCTAGCTATAATCTTTCCCAAATAAAAGTGGAGAAAGATCTGCCACAGGCAGCAGGAGGACTTAGCCATGGACATAGTGGATCTTCAAGGAACCTGGTAGGGCACCTGCACAAAACTGTGCTAACTTGACTGCATGTTTCCTTTTCGTTTGTCTTTTGCTACTGTTTTGTCATACTGAACTGCATAATCTTGTGCACTCAGATGCTGTCCAGCTTTTCCCCCATTCCATACTTTCCTGAATCCTTAAATTTTTTATCCTGTGTTCACAGAGGCATCCTACACTAACACTATTCCAGTGCTGGGTAAAAGCTGCAATTTCTGCGACCCCCTAAGGGCACAGGTAGGCTACAAAGAAGCCCAAAGGAAGGAATCTCAGTGGAATCCTCCATCAGTCACTACAAGGGCCCGAGAGCACAAAGGGGACTTGGGTTGTTGTACTCTTGGGTACTGGTACTAGTTGTGCCACTGAACCAGGGCTGCATTCCCAGATGGGATGGCCTGCAGGCTCCAGGTCACCATGCCGGCAACTATGGAGTCAACACTGAGCTCCAAGAGAAACAATGAACTCTGGAAATGACTACAATAGAAAACAGTAGGCAAAGTAATAGCCAGAGATCTTAGAACTCTGAGCCAGGACACCAGGGAACAGGAAACGCCTACACACACGATAAGCAGAACAATCAGAAATGGACAAAGCTGGTACCTGTGAGTCCAACTTTAAATAGAGAAAGAGATCTTTGAATCTAGAATACCTTTCTCAGATGGTGCCTTTCAGATGTGCTACACCACCACTCCAATCATTTCCAGGTCTAGCAAGATTAGCATATGAGCTGTCTAAATTAGTGTATGGGGGAAGAAGATGGAATTGGCTTGCCTCTCCATCTCTCTTGCTCAAAATCCTTCTTCTGCCTGACCCAAAGCATTGATCTGGGAAGACCATCTGCCATCACGGAGCCTTCCTGCCGGGCACATTTCGCACCCATGGAGCAGCACAGCAGCAGAGTGGCCAGGAAGGCTGTGTGCCCAGTTGCTCTGGGTGGCTGTGCAGAATGGGCCCAGAGGAAACCATTCTTCGAGGTTGACGGATGTGGAAAGGGAGGGTTACTGAGGGCTTGTTGCCAGTTCAAACTGCACACAGATAGGGTGATTGTTGAATGCTCACCCACATGAAACCAGCTCTCCATAATTAAAAGACACAGCTCAGGGGAAAAACTTCCAGTCCTGTTTGCTCCCTGCTCTGCTAGCTTCATGCTTGCTTGATATCTTTCATGTAGGGAAGCACTGAAAACTGTAACCCCATACCCACAAGCTGAATGGTACAGTCCGCTAAGTAGCCATCTCTTTCTTCTGCATGTATAGACCAGGCCCAGTTCCTGGTGCTTCCAAAGAGCAAGGAAAGCATATTCTGCTTTTGAACAGTACATTTATAAAGTTGTTTAAAAGCAGTTTCTGCAACATCATGGGTGGTCTTTGCTTGTTTTACTCATTAATCATTTCGCCACTTGTTTTTTTTTTTCCACCTTCCCACTCCTCCTCCCTAGAAGGATGGCTAGAACCTTTTGTAAAGCCTAGCAGAGGATGCCAGATCTGCTACTGGATGATCTCAGCTGCATCTTTTTCCCATAATTTCCCAGGTGCACCAAAGGATTTGGTTTCGAATCACTCTAGATTATGAGTGCAGGAAGGTATTACAAGTGACTCTTGGAAGGATAAGTGCTTGCGTAAAAAGATAATCTAGGCATTTAGTTAAAGATGCCCCCCTCTGTCCTGTTCTTGTTCCTCTTTCTAATTAAAAATAGTCAAAGGATGAATCATATAACTCTTAAAACACATGCAACTCCTCCACAAGAAATCCCACAGAAGCAACAATGGTTTTTTGTTTTGTTTTTTCCCTCTGCACTGGTTTGGTGCGGGGAAAGGTGGAAAGGTAGGCAGCAGGACTATCCCAGACAAGAACAGCCTTACTTGAAAACTAGCAATGCATGTGGCATCGTTTAAGCTGATCTACCTTGGGGCCCTGAGAAATAGGATTGAGTGTGGTGCGTTTGCTCATCCTCCAACAGCTTATATGGAGCCGCTCTCTTCCATGTGACAGTATTTTCTCCACTGTACCTTAAACAGGGCTCTGCCCAAATCCAGCCCAAGCAATGAAGAGAACTCTTAGCTCCAGCTTGAATGCAGGCAACTGAAAGAGTTGTGAGTTGAGGAGCTCCTCCTATTTTGAAAGCCATAGCAGTTGGGAATAGGCATGGTCCCGGCAAGAAAAGGTTGCACAGCATCTTCATCTACCAAGAGGAGCATTCCTATGCAGAGGTTCAGGCAGCCAGGCCTTCTTCCAGGATACTATTAGGCAGGTGTGGGCTGACATCAGGGTTCTGGGATCTGGTCTGCTTTTTACTACGTCCCAGGGGTCCATCCATCAGAGCCAATGAGGGGCAGGTGCAATGGATCCAGTTATTGACTACACCCCGTGACCCACACCCTTTGTAGCCAAGTGCAATCCCATGTGCGCGTTCCCAGAGATCAGGGGTTCTTACACAAAGAACTGAAGTGGCCAGTAGAGCTGCGGAAAGACCAGGTCAAAGCAACAAATCCATCAACCGCAGATGATGAACACTGAGGCCAAAAAGCATGCTGTGACTAAGAGAGAAGCAATTGGTACCAGGCCAGCCGCACCAGAGGGGCATTTTGTCTTTAATTTCCCATTTTTCTTGCTAGTGTTGAAAATATTGAGAACCTTACTAACCTAACCCAAGAAATGTCAAGATATTTATCTGAGTGTTCTGCTATTCTGACAGTGAGAAATGGGGTCTTTTAGCTTAGAATAAAGCCTGGTGGAAGGCTGTCATTTCAGCCTCACTTTTGATAAATTAGGGACTCAGAAATGTCTAAATCAGGCCTTATTCAGACCTCACAGAGAAAGAGAATTCCAAATGTGATTTTTCTTCCTGCTTTTGAACTTCTAATGTTTAATATATTAAACCTTTGTGTTGCAAAGTTTTCCTCAGAGTTCACCCTTTTTGTGCTGCCACATTGGTTTCTTCTGCTATCATCTATCTTTTGTTTTTGTTGGAATTGTTTGTAAATTGTGCCTTTTTAAAACTCCCACACATCTTGGACTCCTTTTTTCCATCGGGCCACTTGCCACCAGAGCTTAATTATAATTGTCCTGAGCTTCTTAAAATCAGCACCCCCAATGTCCAGAGTACATGTAGAGCTATGTCCTATTTTTGCCTCCTTTAAAATCAAGCACTGCAGTATGTTATGGTGACTTTCCCCCAGAGTTCCCATTAACTCCCACCTTATCCCATCATCACCCAGATTAGTCAATATTGAGTCATGGCTGATCCTCTAGTCCCTTCCTCCACTTTTCGTAGAAGAAAGTTACGAGCTATGCATGTTGAGGATTTCTTGGAGGGGCCTCTTCTGGCAGAATTCATCTCCTGACAGTTAGCTGGATAACTGAAGTCCCCCATTATGACCTCACTGCACTTCCTTGAAATGCTGGTAAAGCGCTTAGCAAAAGTCAACTTCTCCTTGATTGTGTGGTCAGTACTAGACTCTGACTCTCATGTTCCTTTTATTCTTTCACATACTTATTTTTACCCAAATGCTCTCAGTGGCACTACCAGGCTCATCTTCGCATTTCTGTGCAAGGATAAGTCTTTTTTTAACATATAATGCAACTCCTTTCCTATTTCTCCTGCTCTTTTTGAACAAGTTACACACTTCAGTTGTCATATTCCAGTACAGGATCACCCCACCAGGTTTCAGCAATCCCTATCAAGTCATACTTGCCTTCATGTGTTTAGAGTCTGAGTTAATTCTGCTTGTTTCCCTTACTATAGACATTGGTGTTTGCAGACTGGAGACCATGAGCTTCATGGTACTACTAGAGCTCTTCTCTCTGTCTTGATCCATAAGCCTTCATCCACTGTTGCATCCAAGTTTATATCTCCCTCCTCAGTTGAAAGCTCTGATGAAATTCTTCATGCTGTAGCCACAAATGTTCTTTCCAGCTCTTGTGAAATGGAACCCGCCCCTTGCCAACAGTTCATCTTCCAAGAGATGTAGTCTGCGGTTCCAGAATCCAAATCTCTCATGTCAGCATCACCTGTGTAGTCAATAATTACCCTAGAGTACCCTGCTTTCCCTTTCTATTCCTTTTCCAAGAACTGGGTGGATGCATGAGAAGCCTATCTGGGCCTCAAAGTTCTAGAGTTTCCTTCCCAGAGAATCACAATTGATGTTATTTCTATGTAGCTCCATTTGGTGGTACCATTTGTGCCCACACAGACTAGAAGGAAGGGACAGGTGCCTGTGGGCTTTATGAGTTTTGGCAATCTTTCAGTCACAACTCTAACCTAGCTCCAGGAAGACAGCATCCCTAGCCACATGACTGAGAAGATGCACCATTCATTGTGTGCCTTGATCACACAGTCATCTCTCATCAAACAGTATTTCAGGGTTTTGGGTAGAACTTCAAAACCCTGCCAAAACAGTTTAGCTGAGACAGTTGTGTGAAAAAAGCATCAAGCATGGGCAAAATTGTGACAGAAGCATTTGAAAATGCTTTCCACTCAGAAATTATAGCTGATTAACTTCCCCGAAATCGGCCAAAATTGAAACGGGCACATCCTAGCATCTGGGATCAACCCATAATGCTGGTTGGTGGGAGGTTTAGGACAGATAAAAGAAAAACTTCTTCATACAACTCACAGTTGAGCTATAGAATTTGTTGCCATGGGAAGTGGAGATGACCACCAATTTAGATGGCTTCAAAAGGGGGGTGGACACATTCACAAAGGAGGAAGCTATCAGTGGCTACTTTCCTGAACAGAGGGAGTCTTGGAGGCAAAGTGGGAAAGGGCATCATCCTGGGGACTGTGAGGGTGGGGAAAGGATCTCATTCTGAAGAGGTGTAAACCTCACCACCCTAATGCCATGAGCTAAGCTCACAGGTGCCCGTGCTTTTTCAGGACAACGTGCCCTTTGACAGCTCACAAGCGGGGTCGGGGGGAGCGTCTTCGAGCCACTGTCTGGGGCACCTAATGCACTTCACAGCAGGTGCCCACCTCACGATTTTCCAGCTGAGGATCCCCAATCATACAGCTGTGCAGCCAGGGTCCTGCACAGTTGAAAACGTGCAGCTATTTTCTTGTAAGCAAGAACCATTTAACTGGTGTTTGTTAGCCTCTGCAGACCCTCCATGCTGTCTCTTGGGCCATCTGAAGGGGCTGGCAGGGGCTGTCAAAACAGGGATCACAAAAACAAGCTGCCCAGCTGGGCTTGGTGATCTCCAAAATCATTAAAAGAGTGCTCCAAACCTGTGGGTAGCCCAAATATATGCCATTGCCCTTGCCTTAGACTTGCCAGGCATCGCTCTTGCTTCGGGAGTCCTCCCTAATTTGCAAGGCAGCCCTTCTGGAGTCCCTGCAACCAGCTGCCTGGGCACAGTCTGCATTCAAATACAGCCTTGCTTCTTCCTGCAGCAGGCAGCTGCTGTGTGAAAACTACTCCACATGCTGGTACATGTCTTCTCAATACATATGGTGTGAACATCAGTGATAAGTGTGAAAGGATGATTTGAACAAGGGAGTAAAGAGATTTAAAAGGGTAACAAAGAAAATTACTTAGCCCAAAGGAGGCGAGGGGCTAAAATCAGATAGCACAAGGTGTGGGGAAACAGGCACTAGGCAGGAGGGCCAAATACTTCCTGATTGTTTATTGGCAAGCTGGGCAGAACAAAATGAGCCTATTGTAGCCCACCGGGGGCAGGGCTGGATTGGGAAGAAGGGCCAGTGTTGGGGCAGCACGGAGTAGGCGTGCGGAAAAAGTGTAAACTCCCAGTACCCCAGCCAATCAGGGGAAAAGAGGAGGGAAGAAGCGGCCGGGAGCAGGGTTCAAAGGGGGTGGGGGTGAACATGTGCACAGGTGAACAGAAGAATGGGAAGGAAACCATTCTTTTCTGTTCCCTTCATTTAAAAAGTTTAAAAAGAACTCTCTGCATGCCTGGAATATTTTTCTCTTCTGACGGAAAGGAAAGAGTGATCATAACAATCAGGAAATGAGGGCAGGTTTTTAAACATTCTCTTACATAATGCAGAATGCAGCCACCAGAGTCTTGTGTACAATGATCTCTCCTAGCATCCTTTATGGCCTGCCTGGCTCTTGACTCTCCAAAGTATACAAGTAGATGATGATAATGGCAAAATCCTCTAGGTTTCTCAAGGATAATTTAATCCATCTCAGTAAATATTCTTCCTAATGGTGATCCGCATGCCTGAGGTTCTACTTGTCATAAATGTGTTACAGTATTCAATGCTACTTGTGGGGAGCTCTTGATTTGCTAAGAATGTTTTTCTTTAAGAATTCCCTCTCCCCTTTGAGAAACAGCGCCTGCATGCAGCTCTTTCTTCCCTTGAGAGGACGTTCCCAGTGTGTGCTAAAGCAGAGGCAGAGTCCTGGCTGAGCAATGCCAAAGGGAGGCGGAAGGCCAAACTGCCCTTCAGAGAAGCTCTTCAGGGCTGCGTTCCAGGGGAGGAGTGGGGTGGGCCAAGGGCAAAGCCATGGAGCAGCCAAAAGGCCCACATATTTGAGCCCTGACTGTTCCCAATGCCGGTAAAGAAGCCTTAGGGAAGGCATCCCATCCCTTAGAAGGGGGCAGGGACTGCAGAAGCTGGGAACCCAGCGATAATCTGGGTTGTGCAAAAGTGGATGGGGATATCTGGCGAATCCCAGAGGACCTGGCTGGTTCTGCACAGGCCAGATTTGGCCCCCACCCCGTGGGTTCTGCACCCCTGTGGGACACTGTTGATAGGGACTGGGTGGGTTTAGTCGGGACACAATGAGCAAAAGCTCTCGTGGCTGCTAAAAGCCTGGCACTGTAAGAACCGCTTTAGACTTTAGATGATCCGATCAGGAATCCATGTTACAAGACTTGCTTCCCACATTGTGAGTTGCCTTGGGATGCTATGAGTCACCTAGGGATGCCAATGGTAGAATAGGCAGCTTATAAATATTTAAATTAAATTATTAAATTTTGTTGTTGTTGTTGTTAGTCGCGAAGTCGAGTCCGACCCATCGCGACCCCATGGACAACATTCCTCCAGGCCCTCCTGTCCTCCACCATCCCCCGGAGTCCACTTAAGCTCACACCAACCGCCTCTGTGACTCCATCCAGCCACCTCATCCTCTGCCGTCCCCTTCTTCTTTTGCCAGCTATTGTTCCCAGCATTAGACTCTTCTCCAGGGAGTCCCTCCTTCTCATTTGGTGGCCAAAGTATTTGAGTTTCATCTTCACTATCTGGCCTTCTAAAGAGCAGTCAGGGTTGATCTCCTCTAGGACTGACTGGTTTGATCGCCTTGCGGTCCAAGGGACTCGCAGGAGTCTTCTCCAGCACCACAACTCAAAGGCCTCAATCCTTTTGCGCTCAGCCTTCCTTATTGTCCAGCTTTCACAGCCATACATTGCAACTGGGAAAACCATAGCCTTGACTATACGCACTTTTGTTGGCAGGGTGATGTCTCTGCTTTTTAGTATGCTATCTAGATTTGCCATAGCTTTCCTCCCCAGAAGCAAGCGTCTTTTAATTTCTTGGCTGCAGTCCCCGTCTGCGGTGATCTTGGAGCCCAGGAAAATAAAATCTGTCACTACCTCCATTTCTTCCCCATCTATTTGCCAGGAAGTGAGAGGACCAGATGCCATGATCTTAGTTTTCTTAATGTTGAGTTTCAAGCCAACTTTTGCGCTCTCCCCCTTTACCCGCATCAAGAGGCTCTTTAGTTCCTCTTCACTTTCTGCCATGAGAGTGGTATCATCTGCATATCTGAGGTTGTTGATATTTCTCCCAGCAATCTTGATTCCAACTGGTGATTCATCTAGCCCTGCCTTTCTCATGATGTGCTCTGCGTATAAGTTAAATATTAATACACCTTAATGACCGTGTCCTGTGCGACATGCCTTAAAAATGCTCACGCCTGTCCTTCCTGAAGGCTCTTCTCCTCTTTGTATGATGTTCATCCCTCTGTTTTTACTCTCCCGTGCCTCTATCATTCTTCGTACATGATCCCCCACCTGATCCCTCACCCTCCTCCAAACTGCATGTCACTGACAGGTAATTAAAGCATCCTGTACAGACTCCATCTTTGTAGTCTCTTTGGGTGCTACCAACATGCTCTACATATTTCCTGTATGTCGGATTAAACTGTAAATGTTCTCAAAAGACAATGGCTTTCTTTTACCATTGTCCACATTAAGAGCAACTATGTTTTCTTAACCTGTTTTGGTCTGTTGTGTCAGCCAAACCTCGCTGCAGTATTTCAGCATAAGTTTGGTCATGAAAAACCGTAGACTGCTTGATGACTTGGGGCTATTAATACTTCCTACAATGACTCCAATTCAGATTTCTGGTCATTTAGAGATCCCACAAAGACCTGTGTTAAACCAGCTCAGGGACTATCCAGCCAGCAATCCATCTTTCTGAGTCACTGCCTTCTACGAAAGGCACTGCCTTCTTGGCTGACCCAAGGCACTTCGCTGACTGAGCTACTGCAACTCCACATACAATAGCTGAACAGACTAGCAGATGAGTCTGTCTTGGCGTGTTGGAACAATGTCCTCCACTACATCTTAAGGCGATGGGCTAGTTTAGGAGGGGCAAAGCAGGCCCAGTGGGACGCGGCCCTCTCCATATGCTGCCTTCTCCCAGCATCTGCTGCCTGAGTGGCTGCCTCACTCTGCCAAATTGCAGGGTCAGCCCTAATGAAGTCCACATGTTCTTCAGGGTGATTCCAGATGGACGTGTCCTAGCGATACCAATCAGGAGGCAACTCTGCAGCAGGTTTTCTGCAGTAAGAAGAAAGACCAAAGAACTGGTAGAAAAACATGGAAGGTAATGCCTGGACCCCTCCTGAAATCGTGTGAATGGGGTAAGGCAATGGTGCCATTAAAATCTCGCCTGGAAATGTTTGCACAAAGGGGGGAATTTTCCCTCACTGATCCTAAATGTATCATCAGTGAGTCCCTCTGAGTGATCATCGTAGGTTTTATGAGAGAGGGAGTACAATATCCTTTTGTGCACTTTTTTCTGGTTAAGGCAGCAATGTTCATTACTGAAGTCTCCCACACCTCCGTCCCGCAAACACAGCTCTATGATCAAGTGAGTGATGGGCCAAGGGATCGCATCTCTGGTGTGAAACGTGGCCGGTGCTCTCTGACCCTTTGGCCCATTTGAAGGAGTAATCAATGTGCCTGTGCTTGCAACACAGACATCCTGTCATACAGAAATTCATGATGAGATAAGGCCTATTTTAGACAGAGCAGGAGGACTTCCAGTTTGCACCACAGTCATGACCGACCCATCCAGTTGCCCAAGAGCAGAGGACTCACTATCACATGATTCAGGATAATCCTTGGAGGTTGGAGTGGCTTGGCTGGCTCTGCAGCAGACGGCCTTCTTATGCAATTGGAGGAGCAAACAAAAGAATCGGTTTGCTCATACACAGCCCACAGGGGTTAGTAAGCTAGGGAAGGACAGGCAAATTGTCAATCTCCAATTTTTCAGCTCTCCAGTCCCTTCGCTCCTCAAGATGGAGAACCTTTGTCAATTCTTTTCAGGAGCAAAGTGAAGTAAAATGTTCACTTATCTTCAGAAGCAGCATTCAAAAGGCACTGCACAGAGAGGGCCTGCCTGCCTTACAACTACTAAACATGAGCATGTTGGAGCAAAAGTATTGACACAGACTAGAGACTCAAACCCAGCCTTTTAAATGCAGAGCATGTAAAAGCCTCTGCCTTGATGGAAAGGTCTATACATCTTGGCTTCTCCCATATTTGCATTTTAAAAATTCTCAAGTTCTTTTCCTCCCAAATACAAAGTAGTTTGCAAATTGTGATGTGTCCTTATCACACCAAATCTGAACTAACATTCTCACCCATCTCTCCAGGTGGGACATGAAGATGAGCACTCAGCTACTACCACGACGAGCCCTTCTGCTTGATGGCTGCTTGGCAGCTGAGAACTTCTTCCTCCCCCACCTCACTGCCAGTGGTGGCCAAGTCGAAGGTCCTCTGCAGGGCCAGCAGGACAAACCTCAACTCTGCAGTGTTCTAACCACTGTGAAATGGGTCCTCAGGATCCTTTCCCATGGCTAGAAGATAATGCAACGAGTGGGAGGCTCTTTGATTAAGGTTTTTGTATTGCTTCACAGGGTGAATTTGGCCAAAGAATCTGGCCATGTTTTCACACTTGCTGACAAAGGGAAGATGGGGCCTCCTCCTGCAGTCAAGACCAGCAAGCCTGCCTGTCACTTTTTGCCCAGTCTGCATGCAGGTGATGCATCCTGAGCGAAGAGGCTGTCCTGGATTCACACTCACTCCTTTTGGACAGACAGACAGATTCCCCAACTGAATCAAGTTCAGGAGCCAGCAGCCCTTCCCACATCCAACAGGAGGCATCCATGTAGCTTGCTGATTGGTTGTCCCTTCTGACAATCATGAAGTCACCTGCCTCTTACCTGTTGGCCATGTCAGATCCTAATTGGCCAGCTCTTCTAACAATCACAAAGTCAGTGATTGTTAGAAGAGATTGGTGGGAAAATGGTGTGTGTCAAATAACTATTTCAGACAATAAACAGGCTGAGAGCTTCTATGTTAAATCAAAATCCTGCCCATATTGTAAGAAGATGAAAAGAGTCAGTCTGTGGCAGACCAATCTGCCCTAATCCAGCATTCTCTTCAAAGAGTAGCCAGACCCATCAACATATTTGGTTGTTTGGTTGCGGGACCTTTTCCAACCTTACAACATCTTTTTTGGGATCAGATCCGTACAGAGCATTCCAAATGTGGCCGCATCACAGATCTGCCTAAAGGCAGCATCATACTAGGATTTTAATTTTCAGTTCTGTAGTCCGTTAGGCCCACGATGGAGTTTGCCTTTCTCGGGGCTGTTTCGTGTTTATTGCACCCACCTCTCCACTACCAGGAGACTCCCTCTTTATGAACACAAGAACGCAGTCATGGGTCCAGCTGGTGCCCACCCTTGACACAGCAGGCAGGCAGCTGCCTGCGGGATCCCCTGAGCAGGAGACGAGTGCAACAATGCCCCCTGTCCGCACTTCCCCAAGACTGATGTACAGAAGCACATCAGCAGATATGCAGCTTTGAACCTTTCTGCCCCAACACACAGTGTTTTACATTTGCTTCAAATTAATGGCATTTGCCTTTGAGGACAAGAGCACCTGCTTTGCATGGCCGAGGGCCCCGGTTCAGTCCCCCAGTTAAGAGTCACTGACTCATGAATGGGAAGCTGCTACCAGCCAATGGTATGACCTGGTATCAGGCAGCTTTTGCTCTTCCTATTTTGATGGCTGTCTCTCAGTTTTAATTAGATCCTTTTGAAGCTCCTCACAATCCCTTGTGTTTTAACCAACCTACATTATTTTGCTGTAACCACCAGCATGTTTGGCCACCCCACCAAAATTCAGGATCATTTATGAACAAATTAAAAAGCAGTTGAGCCATTACCAACCCCTTTTGGACCCCTCTATTTACGTCCCTCCATGGAGAGTACTGAACATTCGCTTCTCTTCCCATACTTTGGCCAGTTTTCTCTCCATAAGAGAATCTTGTCTCTTTTCCCATGACTGCTGAGTTTGCTCAGGAGTCTTTTGGGAGGGACTTTGTCAAAATACTTTTGGAATTGAAGTAAACAACATCTTGTTCAAATACTGCATGAGAGAAAGAGCAAAACTCTTCACTACAGCCAGGATCAGCTATATGCAATAGGGAAAGACTGACCATGGGGAAGAGCTACGACAGAAAAACCAGTGCCTACTCCAGAGGAAGGCATGACTGTCTGCAGCTGAATCTAAAACAAAACCAAAAACGAACGCTCAGATGTGACTACGTAAAATGCTGCCGTGAACATTCCTTTCACTTGAGGAAGTGGAGCACATGACGCGTCACATTCTACCCGTATCAGGGCTTACTGTCAAATAAACACGGCATGTTAAAGGCTAGAAGGACAGCAATAGGCAAAGCCAAACCTGCTTGCATGGGTGGCTGTGGGGACTCAGAAGTCCAGAGCCACAAGCCCAAACCTTTCATGACTGAGCTCAAATGAATGTGCAGACTGATTCTACTGAACTGCATTGCTTTGGTCTCTTTTGTAGGCCATGAACTTATGTCGGGAAATGAAAAGTTGCACTGCCAGATTTCAGTCAGGTCAGGTCTGTGCTCATTCTGGACCACAAGCTGTACCTCTTGAATCTCAGCCTAACGTCACTGCCAATCTGCCAGGAAAGTATTGGGCACACCACAGGTAGTAATGCAACAAATGCAGCCAAGCAGAAACTGTGAGGGGCAAAGTAGCACCTGCTGAGTAGCTGCCTGCTACATGCCTCTTACAGGCAGTGACTCCACCAGAAGAAAAGCCGAAGCGATGCTCAATTAAAACCTGTTTGTGCTGTCTCCTGGTTAGTTAAAAACAGGGACTTGCTTTTTGCCTCCAGAAAGGCAGAGATCCTGGCAGAATCCTTGAGAAAGCAATGCAGCCAGTGCTAAAGAGGAAACACATATGTAAACTTAGCTTAAGGCTTGGCCCAGGCAGCATGTTTGTGGTGCTGAATGGAATGTTGCTGCATTCCGAAACATGCTGAAGAAGTGTGAGAAAAAGCTGCATCTGTTCTGTGTCCAAACCGAAGATTCTCAGATTCCAGGCTAATCTAGCACAAGCTGCATAGATGATATATCTATGCCTGGATTTCAGCTTCTCATACAGTGGGGTGGATGGGAAAGGTTCATGCTTGAATGTGTCCTCCAAACCTTAGCAGTGATCACACAAATGCCTGAACATACACAGAAGTACTTCACCCCGTCCTCCTTGCTGATGCAGCAAAAACATCAAAGACTCACAGGGCACCCTAAAGATGAACAGGGTCTTGTGGCAGAAGCTTTTGTGAGCTAAGTCTGACTTAATCAGATACACATCATGTATAGATAGAGATAGATAGATAAGTGTTAATGTATTACTGTATTTTATACATGCTGTGAGCCGCCCCGAGGCTTTGTTTCGATGGGGCAGCATATAAACGTTTTAATAAATAAAATAAATAAATAAATCCTGATTTCTTGAGATTAATGAATTTCCATGCTTAAATCTCATGAAGTCAGGATTATACACCATGGACTCCAGTTCACAAAAGCACCTGCCATAATAAACTTCTTCAACTTTAATTTGCCACAAGGATTCTCATTCTTCTACCAATGATAGATTTCTTTTAAAGCAGAAAACCCGTGAATATTGAACCTGACAAGTGCTTCTTGGTTCTAGAAGTGCCGCAGCTCAAGCATCCTCCATTCAGGGATGCTTGATCCTTTGAACGACGGGTGAGGAAAACTCGAAAGTAGCCCCAAGAGTGAAAGCCATCATCCATGTGTGCCCAAGAGACATGCAATCAAATTAGTAGCTATGCATTCTATTTAAGGGGCTCTCTTTCCCTTTACCACTCCTTTTAGCACTGAGAAAGCAGAAACAGCACTGACCTCCTCCTGGCCCCACAGGATGCTTCCTCTTCCCACCGCCCTGCAATTGTGTCAGCAATTAGACAAAGTGGCACCTGGCGGCCAGCCTACAGCTGTCTTGCAGATGCAGGACTGCTGTGTGGGAAGCCAACAAAGCCGCCCAGAGTCCAGGCCTTCCCTGCCCAGCCATTCAACCTTGCCCCTGCCTTGAGAGGCCAGGACTTCCACGCGCCAGTTCCCCAGCCCTCTCTTGAAGATCGGCTCTCCCACCGTCTGAGCCGCAGTGGGTGGGAGGGAAGCAGAAGCACAAGGCTCCAAAGACACTTACCTCTGAGCCTGTGCTGGGTGTCTTTGCCTTAGTAACTGGCCAAGGGCAACCTGGGAGCCCCCACTGGCAATGAAGAAGCAGGGCTTCCAGGGCAGCCATGCGGCGCTCTCATGCAGGCCTGCACACATCCTGACACATCTCTTGCCTTCACTTTTTCAGAAATGATGTGCTGTCTGACGCTTCCATGACAGCATTCTGTGCAATTAGACCACTGTCCATTTCTCTCCGCAGAAGTCTTTTTCTGAGTTCTCCAGACAGCCACAAACCACGAAACACTGCAGAGAGCCAGTGTGGTGTAATGGTTAGAGCATGGGTCCTCAAACTACGACCCGTGGGTCAAATCCAGCCCACCATGCTGCTTTATCCAACCCGCCTCTGAGCTTTTGGACTCACTTGGAGAAAACAATCTCTGAGCAAGTCCAAAAGCCCTGAGCCAGTGCAGGCCTACTCAATGGCGAAATGGCTGCGATCGCAGTCATGCCGGGCGGGGGGGAGATGGCCGTGATTGCGCCCACCTTTCCGACCCCCCAGCACGATCACGGACATTCTAGCTATGTCCCTTGAATATGAACATGCTCTTCCCCACCTCATCTTGGGCTTCTGCTGCAGCCCAAGTGAACAGAGCAAACATTTTTTATTTTTAATTATTTTTTTAAAAAATAATTTTATTAATTTTATTTTTAATTATTTTTAATGTGCAGTATGCATAGGAATTCATTCATATATTTTTTTCAAAATATAGTCTGGGCCCCCAACAGTCTGAGGGACAGTGAACTGGCCGCCTGTTTAAAAGGTTTGAGGACCCCTGGGTTAGAGTGTTGGACTGGGACTTGGAAGATCTGGGTTCAAGTCGTCATTCATCCATGACACTCACTGGGTGACTTCCAGTCAGCCACTGACTCTCGGCTGAACCTACTTGAGAGGGTCATTGTGTGGCTAAAATGGAGAGGAGGGTTATATAAGTCACCTTGGCTTCCTTGCAATAAATAAACAGACTGCTTCTGTATCTGTTTGTTTCTACCACCAACAGAGAAGAGTACCCTTGAGCATGTGCAAAGTGTTCCTATTCACTAACTAACAACATTTGCCCCTCCTTGCAGACCTGGGAGTTTATAGCTGTGACTTCCAGGTGTGCTTGAACTCAACACATGGCAATCAAGTACTGCCCCAGGATCACTGCGGAAGCTTTCCTGACTGCTTATATGATAATTGGCCAGTGCTGGAACCTGTGAGCAGAGAATCATCCTCCAAAGAGCAGCCCCCTTTCAAGCTACTGCCTCACTAGCCTTGCTGTAAACATAAAGGAAGATGGTGAGGGAGGGAGGGAGACTTGGATGTGGGGGCATCCCTGAAGCCCTTGATTGCAGATCCACACCCAGATGGAGCTACAAGAGCAGACAAGGAGGTCCCAGTGTGGGTGGGGTCTTCCTCCCGACTTCCAGCTGCTGCTACCATTGCAAGAAAGTCAGAGAGGGAGAGAAGGGGGTGTGCCAGAGGGGGGAGCATGGGCCAAGCTGTAGAAGCTCCTGCAGCCGATCTGGTCCCTGCCCTGCCTGGCAAACAGTCACTCTGCTGCTTTCTGGGTTTCAGCCAGAGAAACTGGGCCACATCCCTCTCAGCCTGCCTGGCTCTTCCCAGCAGGACACTTGATAGGCAGCAGGCTCCAAAGCTGGAGGGCCCAGTCTCCCAGGAACACAACCCATAGGACTGTGCCCTCAGTTCCCATATTTTCTTATTGCTCCTGCTTGGTCAATGGCACGATAGCCCTGAGTAGATGGGGTTGCCACACAAACTCTAGTCAATTTGATTAATTGAAATGAATTAATTGAAAAGGAGGAATAAGAAGCTCCTTTGTTCTCACCTTGCCCCCTCTCATGCCAGCCATGAGCTTTTCTGTATGGGGCATTTCTTGTTTGCTCATGCATGCTTTTTCATGGGCTCTTTAGACAGCGCCATGTTCTGCCGGTTTAACTTCTTTTCCTTCTGAACAATTTCCTTGGTTGAGGGGTTTGCTTGCTTGTTTGTTGTTAAATGGAGAAAAGGAGCTACTAAATGACATTGGGGGGGAAAGGGAGCCCTGTCTTCTGCTGTGGTTGTGCTATTCCACTATCATGCCTAACAGGAAAAGGAGAGCTTTTCGAAAACAGCTGAGATCATTATGCTGCAATGAAAGCAAAAATGGATGCAGTCATTAACAGCGGGATATAGAAAGGCCCCAATGTGTGGAGTTAATTGTCATACAATTAACATGCCTGCCTTGCTCTCCAGCAATTGTATGCGCACCCTTCCAGCGGGCATTGCAGGGCTAGGCAATTTAGTGCCATGCCTAGTAGTGATGCTGTCAAGTTCTTAATTAGTTCATTAGCCATAACTGGCCCTTTGCAGTGCTTTCTAGTGAGCCTGGATTGGCACGTTTCAATGTATTACACATTTGCCATTCAGTTCAGAATTGACAACAAACAGGCGCATTGACAATTGACAAGCATGTGTTGTGCTTCACAACATGCCCTGCAAAGTAGTACAGATTGCACTAACCCTAAATTTTCAGTCTACCCACTCCTAGACTCACCCCTCCGAACTTACCTGAGGCAGTCTCCTTCACTACTTCCCTCATTGTTGCTGCAGCCAAAGCTTGGAAACTCAGCCGCTCCATCTGTATGCAGGGATTGGTGGTGGCAGGTAAGCATCATGGGGTGCCACATGGAAACAAGCAGTAGAAAGAAGGGCTTGGAACATGGAGATGCACGGAGTCGTGCTTCACTGCCAGATTCCAGTCTACAGCCCCCACCTTGCTACTACGCTTGCACAAAATCAAACTGCATGGGACACAATTTTGTATAAAGAAAAATTGTCACCTGAGCTCACCTGAGCTGAACTAAAGAAAGAATCCCGTTCTTTCTAAGTACATAGCAAATTCATTCAGGGTAAATCCCCCATCATTAATCCAGATATCTTGGACTACCACCCCCATAATTCTTGACACTGCAGAATGGCTGTGGCCTCTGGGAGCTGAAAGCTTAAACACCTGGGGGCATCAAGTTGCTCACTGCTGTTATGCTATATGAAGGAGGTTATAGTGTTGACAAAGGGTGAAGGAGAGCCTGGCATTCTTTCCTGCGAGTTCTTTCCATACAGATGCACAAATAAGTGCTCATCCTTCCACATGCTGAGAGGGCTGCTAACAGACTTCAGGGAAAAGAGACAAAAATACCCCAGAGGGAGAGACATCAGAGGCAGGAAAGTCCTGGCAGATGTAACCTGGTGGCTCATGAGACTGGACTTCCCGTCACAAACACCATTTTAGTTCCGCTGCCGTACGCTGCCCTTGACACACGTATTGAAGTGGTTGGTGTGGTGGCAAATGCAGCCGCTTGGGCAGAGTGCTCCTGTCAGCAGCAGGCCTCCAAAAACAACTCTCAGAGGTGTCAGCAGCTGTGGTGAGCTCTTCCCGGGCCCAGTGTTAGCCTGAGCATAGCATGTGTGGATGCACAATGCACATGCCAATTAGCGTCCATGGCACACTTAGAGTGCTCTGAGTCCAACACAAATCTTATTTCATCGTTCTCCTTGCAAAAAATGCATAAGCTATGTCAATGCCATTATGCCCATAATGCAGATAGAATAGTCGGGGCTCAGTGGGAGGATGCAAGATTTGAACTGGGGTCAGCCTGGGGTCAGATTAGACGTGACACTAACCACATCGAGATTCCTGGCTTCAGATTATTCCCCCCCCCTTTTTTAAAAGCGAGTGGGATACCTGCAAGCCAGATCAGCATGGAAGGAACGGCTTGAACCCTCTCCCTCCTGCCCTTTCCCCATTGAAAACTGAGCTTCAGAGTGGCTCCTTGCTGCAGATTAGAGCTCTGTCTCTTCACTTTACTATGGACCCACTCCAAGAAAGCAGAATCCATCCACCAAGATCTTCTGAAATGACATACGTCGCATCCTCTGGATGCTGTTCCATCCTGTGCTTGAGCAAACATGACGAGCCGGCAGGCCAGGCTGGCCCATTGGCCCAAGCAACACAACCATCCTCTGCACAGGCACCTCCTGGGAGTGTGGCTTCCGGCCAGACGTGCAGCATTCCAGGCCGCTCAGGCAGAGACCTCCCTTCCAAAGGCCCTGAACCCACCGCTGGGACATCTTTCCTTAGTGAATTGTTTCAGCCTTAGTAATTCGGGGAATGAGACCCCCTGTGTGCAGGGGGGTGGAGGGGTGGGAGAGAGCCAGCGCAAAACGTCTTCATGAAAAGTTTATGCTGCCAGCTTCCAGCTGCGCCTCATTGGCGTTCTCTATGATTGGCACGTTTCCCTGGCTTTATTTCCTTGATCTGTGATCCCGTTCACTCTGCACCCTGCGCCTTTGTCCACCATGCTCACAGGCCTCTGCGTTGCTGCACTCTGGGACCTCTTCGTGGGGGAGGGCAGCACTGAAGCCTGTTTCGCTCTCTGCTGCAGACTTGTAAAAAGACAGGACTTGTTTATCGCTGAGTGACGCAGGGAAAGTCCAGTGGCAAGCCCCTCACATGAAGTGGGTAGAAGAGGAAGTGGGGAGCTGAGGGGAGTTTTTTGGAGCCAAAGAGCATTACCTTGTAAAGAAAGTTCCAGTTCTCCTTTTTCAGACACGCAGATTCCTCTCTTGGCAGGGGTGGGAATTAAGTCCTCAGGCTGTAGGTGAGGGGCAAGGCAATTGTGAAAGAAAGCTGCCAGTGATTAAAACCATATTTGGGTGGTGTACACATGCATGGGAGGGGCTGCATGTGACATTTGGAAGGGGTTGTGCACTAGTGAGCAGAGAGCTTGGAATGATCTTGAGCCTCCTGGTTTAACTTGTAGTCCTGCACCCATGACCAGGTTTGCTTTTCCTCACAGCATGGATGATGTCCAGCCCCACATCCTCTCCTCAACTCTCAGCCCCTCCACCCTACAAAGGGCTGTTATTGGAGGATGGGCAGGTACACAGCCACCAAGCCCTGCCCAGACATCAGAAATGAGTCAGAGCAGCAAGGAAGCCTCCTGAGCAGCAATTGGCTCACAAGACCATGTGGTGAGGTCTGCCTTTGCTGGTAAAAGCTTCCAGGTTCAGCTTGCTCTTTGCATGAGAAATGAGGCAGCAAGATCATCAGGGTCCACCTCTCCATCCTCTTTGTCCTCGATACTTCCAGATGGAGGGTTCCTACTGGTCCCTACCAGAAGGCACTGGGCAGCTATGAAACCTTCGCTTTTGCAAAATTAGATGAATGGGCAGGGTGTTGGCACCATCAGAGATCCATCTAGAGCATGGGTCCTCAAACTACGGTCCACGGGCTGGATACATGCTCATTTATCTGGCCCGCCTCAGAACTTTTGGACTCGCTCAGAGTCCAAAAGAACTGAGCCAGTGCAGGCGTTCTTTGTAACTGAGCAGAGAGCCAGCACATGTGCCAAATTGTAACAGCTCAACTGCGCATGAGCCGACTCTTCCCCACCCCATTGCATGCATATACAGAATGGGAATACAGAGCAGGAAACAGAAGAGAGGAAGGCGGAAGAGAGAGAGAGAGACAAAGACACTAAAAAAGGATTGAAGGTAAGAAAAATATAACTTTTAAAATCCATTTATAAGTATGTGAGCCATGTCCCTGGGCTTGGTGAGGCAGCCACAGCTTACCCAGAGAAGGCCACGGTGGAGTCATGGAAACCGCAGCCTTCTATGGGCAAGCCGCCACTGAGCGGCCACCATGCTTCTTCCCCCTGCAGTGGGGAGAGGTGGGAGGCCCCCCACTTGGCCAGCCGTGGCCTCATCCCGTGCCTCCGCTCGCCTTGGAAAGAAGCCCTTACCTCGGAACCACCCCACGCATGCCTCTCCGGCCTCCCACTCCTGCTCCCTCAGGACTGGGGCGGCAGTGAGGATTATAACTTCAATCATGCCTAACCAGCATGGCCAAAGGAAGTTGTAGTCCAGCTCATCTGGACAGTACCAGTTTTGGCAAGGTTGCACTTAAAATATGCTAAAATATGCTAATAATGCTAAAATATGCATTAGCTCTGCATCCAAATACAGTCATTGTGTATTGTAGGTATGGTTCTGGGCTGACTTGCTTCAAATACTAAGAGTGGTATTAACAGTATTTATCCTTAGTATTTTTGCTTCATTCTTTGTTAATGCCAGTTGCAGTTATCAGCTGCATTATGCAAAATACTATATTTAGCGCCTTGGATGTGTTGTAGCTATGTCCCTTGAATATGAGCTTCCTCACCTTATCTTGGGCTTCTGCTACAGCCCAAGTGAATGGAGCCAACATTTTTTTTTAATTATTTTTACTTTTATTTTTAATTTATTTTAATTTTAATTAATTTTTAATGTGCAGTATGCATAGGAATTCATTCATATTTTTTTCAAACTATAGTCTGCCCGCCCTCCCCCGTCCCCAGCAATCTGAGGGACAGTGAACTGGCCCCCTGCTTAAAAAGGTCCCCTGGGTTAGAGTGTTGGACTGGGACCTGGAAGATCTGGGTTCAAGTCCTCATTCATCCATGACACTCCCTGGGTGACTTTCAGTCAGCCACTGACTCTCGGCTGAACCTACTTTGCAGGGTCACTGTGTGGCTAAAATGGAGAAGAGGCCCCCTGTTTAAAAACTTTGAGGACCCCTGATCTAGAGGCGCCTGTGGCCACAGATATGATTCATTAACATGACACGTCCAGCCATGTCTTGCTTCCAGGACTTTGCTGCCAGCTGCTGGACCTGACCATCAGCCACCAGATCTTCATTCGGCTCCACATCTGCATGGGCAGCATGCAGTAACTGGCTGGCACAAGGATGTTGCTCCCCTGCAGACACCCAACCAGGCTTCCACAAGCTTTCGTGGATTTCTTCTCCGTTCTCCAGCACTGAGGACATTATGAACTGGAGAGGGGCGGGCTTTGTCACAACCCCACCTTCTGGCCGTGATATCAACATGGCCTCTATGTTTTGTACAAGCTGCAACTTCAGAGAGATCCTAAGAGAGCACATTGCAATGATTGAGAACAGATTTGTGGCAGGAGGATTTCCCAACTCTCTCTAGAATGGATGGAAAGGCCAAAGTCCCAGGAGAAAACAACAGCCTTGACTATAATCTAAGAGAGAGGCTGCATTTATCCCTGTCAGGAGATATTACAAGGCAGTGGTGCTGCTGGGGCCAGATCACTGATGCACAGCCAGAGTCTTGTACCCTTACGGGGCGGCTGGCCAACAGAGACTGTATCCCCTTGGCAGCACACCATTTTATATTGCAATATAATCACACGGCCATGCTAGAGCAGGTCAAGGGCCTGTCTAGTCCAGCATTCTGTTCACACAGGGGCCAACCAGCTGCCCGGAAGGAGGACATGAGGGAATAGCACCCCCCTGCCCAAGCACACTGGTTGGGATAATGGAGCATTTCCCATATTTGGATAGCAAAGAGCTGTACCAATCATATGATACTTTGAGGGACACATGGCCAAGGAGGGCACTGGAGCAGCAAGAAGACCAGTCTCTTGCCACTCCAGCTCTCTCACGGGTTGCATGCTCCCCAAGGCAGCGAAGGAC
Organism: Varanus salvator macromaculatus; assembly: GCA_023646645.1. Lineage (NCBI taxonomy): Eukaryota > Metazoa > Chordata > Lepidosauria > Squamata > Varanidae > Varanus > Varanus salvator. Next base: position 1,395,854 of record JAIXND010000795.1, read on the forward strand.
ACAAGGAGTCCAGACCTGGCACCCTTTGCCCAATTAAGCATGACAAGGAAGAGAGGGGCCAAAATATGTTTTATTGTTCTCGAGAATGAGTTTGGTCACAGTAAATTGGAATTGACCCAGCGTGCATGGCAGAGTCCCCTTTTATACCCCTGCTGACCAGATAGCGATGACAGGTGCCTACTGGAGTGAAATTTCTGCTGCCAGTGCCAACTGACACATTTGAATACAAGTGGTTCCTGTGCTCACCTGGGAGTCTGGGCTACCTGGAGGCTGGACTGGAAACTTTGATGGGAGGTTGCTACATCTCTGGCTGCATGTAATGCTCCAGTCTATTTTGATGATGCTTGTGACATGAACACCCTGCCCAGGCTTGATGCTGGCCAGCCAGGTATGTCCTACAGCAGCATCTGATTGATTTAGCTCACTGCTAATCAAATGTAGGAAAAGCAAATGCTCTCACTGAAATGGTGTGATGCCCAGAACAAGAATGTATCTTTTGTCAGTCAGCAGCTGCAGTTGGGTTCTGCATTTCACTGCAGCCTCTCCAGCTGCCTGGAGCCAGGATTTCCATTTTCCCATTGTTGGTATGAAAGCACCATGGAGTTCTGTGGAAAGAGTGGCCGTGGAAGTTGCCACTCAGTCTCCAATTTCTCAGCACCTCGGCAGCACATACATCATCACCTGCCTTATTCCTTTTGGCCGAGTTATGTGCCCATCTTCATGTTTACTTTTGGAAACATGGAGAAAGTGGGGAAATGATGGAAGGAGAAAGAGGGAAGCACAGCAGAGTGTGCACTATGATTTACTAAACATTCTTTTTGGACTGGAGTGACAAGGAAGCACTGGAGAGATGCAGGGTAATAAGGGAGGGCAATGAGGGAGAACCTTGTCAGACCCATCACAACATGGCTGCTGGGCCCATAGGGAGCAATAGGGTAGGGAGGGAGCTTTGGCTCATGCAGGCTTGTCAGGGTGCATGGCAAGTGCAGGAGAACAGAGCTGGGAGCACAGAAACTGGGTTGCTGTGGGACCCACACGGTCATCTGACTGGTAAGTTCAGGCAAAAATCCCTGCAGTGTGGTGACCATGCAGAATTGTGTGATGTGGCATGTGAACCCAGCCACAGCACTCTGTGGGGTTGCATGGATGTGCCGCCCCTGACACCCTCATCCCAGCTGACAGCCAGTGCAGCCCTTCAGACTGGAAAGGCCATGCTCCCCTACTTTAAAGCAGCATTGTTTCCCAAAAATTTATTCAATAGCTTTGAGCTCCCACCTCACTAACCTCAGTTCTTTCTTCTTTTTTCCCTTCCTCCTCCTTTTTGGCAACCAGCAACAAAAGCGCTGCCTTTTTTCTTCACTGGCTATGCTCCAACTGCCCAGCTACTTCTTTCAGCCTGGCAAGGGCACATTCAGTAGCTATAGAAAAAGGAGCACTGATATTTGCCAGGGGCAGCTAAATTATTCTGGACCTGCCACGGGAGGCCGATTGACAGAGCAAAATGAGGTTTACTGATCTGAGCCTTCTTAGCTAAATCCCATATTCCCAGTGCGTGGACTCCTTCCAGAAGCACAATCCAGGAGAGTGCTGAGCCGCAGAGTCTAAGGCCAGCTCTGAGGCTCTTTGGTCTCCATGGAGTTTGGAAATGCTTTAACTGTGAGCCGTAGCAACCAGTCCTCAAGGTTGCTGCCATGACCAACCAAGTACCCTCCTCTTTTCTCCTCTCTCTTGTGACTGAAGCTCATAAGCACCACAAGCCTTTGGACTCAGAGCCTCTCCAAGGCTGAACCATGTGAACTTGGAAGAACAAGCAATTTTAATTGCAAAAAGAAAAAAGAAAAGGCATGATCAATACAGGCATGTGCTCATGCCGTCACAAGAAACCCTACGATGAGGAAATGTCAGGTGGCTGTCTAAGGAAACAGAATTTGCATGCCCTTAAAGTTGGAGAGTGGGAGGGAGGTGGACAACCTGATTTCCAGGCCACCATCCTCCCACCTGAGGGCTGTCCTGTGCATGGCTGCTTGAGGTGAAGGCTGGTTAAAAGCCAGTTTACAAAATGCAGAATGCAGCAAACTTGGAACAGGTTGGGACTAAGAGGGGAGCACAGACAGGTGTCCAGTGGTGTCTCCTCGGAGCCAAATATGTAACCACTACCTGGAAAAATAGCATCTTTAGACTGATCTGGTTTTGAGAAATGGTAGTTGGATGGCCACTTCACCACACAGCTAGCTGTAAATGTCATATTTTCAAGGCCAATCATAGGTAATTTTTTGAACTGGTCTTCATCACTTCCTCAGGTTCTCCAGAGATGGATGAAAGTTTTCTTTCAGTTTGGATAGAATAAGAATTTATTTAAGTGAGAAAAGATCATATAAAGAAAAACAGGCGGGGTGCTTTTATTGAATATGTGTTTAAAAAGGGAAAGGATTGGAACTATCAAAAGAATCATTGCAATTTTGGAAGGGGGAAATGTCCTGAAATAATTTTTGAATGAAGGTTTTTTTTTCCTTTAACATGTATCCTATGGTTCTGTGATGGGGTGCACAGTATTTTTAAGATTTATTTTAATTGTATGTTTAATGTTATATGTTTTAATTTTAGTTGTAAGTTCTTTCTTAGGTATATTTTATATTATGAAACTAATTTAAAAATTAACAAATAAAAATATAAAAAAATAAAAATGCAAATATAGGAGAAAGTGAAACGGACTGATTTGTTTATCCCTCTCTCTGCACTACATGGATTTTCTCCATGAACCCAGGCTGAATTTGGCCACACTGAACCTGTCGTATGAACAGCGCAGCAGGTCTGTGCCACACAGTGCTGCAGAAGAGGTTCATGGAAGCTTGCGGGGAGCACTGCCTGGTCCGTGGAGCCTTGCCCTAATCCCCGTGTGTACCTGCTGGGTGGGAAGTGCCAGCAGATGTCTCTGCTTCAGGCATCCAGCGTGCTCTGGGTAGGCATTCAGCCCGCTTGCACGAGAGCTAAAAGCAGGGAGGGGATTTGAATGCACGCGTAGGTGCCGGCACCCTCAGTTGCAGGCCCTTGCACATTGCGCGGGGAGAGCTGAAGGACGGCATTGGTTCTGCCAGTGTTCAGGCAAGCAGGGACCCTAAACCGGTCCTTGGAGGGTCTCTTCAATGTTCGTGTGCTCGTGTGAGCGCTTGCCCCGCTCCCACCTCCTCCGCCCCAGCCCATCCATGCTGAACAAGCACATAGCTAAGGAAGCAAGAGTGTCCATGCTGAGGTGGCCATGTGTAGGTCATTACAGAGGGCAGTCCTCTTGTCTGAAAGGCTTTCAGAGGAGAGACTTTCTTTGAAGGGCTGCCCTGACCAAGTCCAATTCAAAGGCCAGTGTGGTGCAGTGGTTAAGAGCGTGGGACTGGGACTCAGGCGATCTGGGTTCTAGTCCCTGCTTGGCCATGGAGCCAACTGGGTGACTTTGGGCCAGTCACAGACTCTCAGCCCAACCTACCTCACAGGGTTGTTGTTGTGGGGATAAGATGGAGGAGGAGAATGATGTAAGCTGCCTTAAGCCCTTTGTAGGAAAAAGGCAGGATATAAATTGAGGGGAAAAAAGGCAAAGGACTGAGGAGCTTCTAGTCTTACTTGCTTGAAGACTACACCTGAGGACACACAGAATGCACCTCCTGTGAATTCCTCAGGAATGCAAATTCCTACATTGGCCAGGCAGGCCATCTGGAGTTGCAGAATCCCTCTTTTTACAAATTTACTATGAGGAACAAGTGCCGAGAAAGCAAGAAGAGCTGGCAGGGCTTTAGGAGAGGTGACTGGAATGGCCTCTCCAACACTGGAGGCTGGCTGCTGGCAAGGGTGTCTCCAGGCCTGCCTGCGAGGGCTTCCGCCTCATTTCTTCTGCTAGCCCTCCATGGCCGTGGCAGCCCCCCTGCCCAAGGAGGCTCCAGGTGGATCCAGGAAGGGCCATTTCACATTCCCTGCAATGGTTCAGGGAGATGTCAGGCCGGTTGCTCTGGGGCATTATAGGAAGCTGTGCCTCATGGCGCAGGGCCAGCAACCATGCTGGCTTATCTCAGAAGCTGCCAGGATGTTGGGGGCTTTTGCCGGCCTTGCTTGCTGGGCTACCATTTCCTGCTTTGGTGTGGCCACATGTACATCAACAAAAAGAGGACATGGGTTGGCACAGCATTGGCATTGTTGGGAAATTTCAGATAAATCATGGTAGAAAATCTGCTTATATGTGCCTTTGTGTTATAAAATCAAACCTGCACCTCTTTCTCACAAAGCACCAACTTTTCAAGACAGGTCACTGTTTAGCGTTGCTGTTAAGGAAATGGCATTCTTAGCTAGACTGAGAAGCCTCACTAATACTTTTAGTGAGGAAATACCTGTGTTCTCATCAGCTGCAAAAAAACCTGAAACAATGGTGTCCATTTGTTTCTGAATGGACCCACCTAAGCATCTAGTCAGTAAGTCTTGGAGATCAACCCTAACTGCTCTTTAGAAGGCCAGATACTGAAGATGAAACTCAAATACTTTGGCCACCTAATGAGAAGGAAGGACTCCCTGGAGAAGAGCCTAATGCTGGGAACAATAGATGGCAAAAGAAGAAGGGGACGACAGAGGATGAGGTGGCTGGATGGAGTCACTGAAGCCGTCAGTGTGAGCTTAAGTGGACTCCGGGGGATGGTGGAGGACAAGAGAGCATGGAGGAAGGTTGTCCATGGGGTCACAAAGGATCGGACTCAACTTTGTGACTAGCAGCAGCAGCAGCAGCAACAAGCATCTAGTGCCACAGAGGCAAGCCCCTGCTGAGTTTGTTTGTCAAATCAGACTTCCTGAAGGATTCCTCCATCAGACACATTTGCATGTTTAAACAGACAGACTTGCTGAAATGTCAAGAATTTGCTAGACTGATCTATCAATACAGCAATTAGTAATGTTTTCCATACTATTGTTACCAGTATTTCTGATCTGCTTAGAACATTATGTCATGCCTAAAGACATCAGGATGCTGTTGTACTAAGATTATCTGGAAACTTGACACTCTGCATTGGTGTACGTGACTAGCAGGCTATGAAAGTGTCTGTACATGGGCTGTGATTTTGTAGTTGGCGTTGAGAACCACCACAGGGTAGCATGCAGTCATAAGTAACTGCAGGAGTCCTGGGTGATCTTTCAATAAAACTGCTGAGGTTCAAGGCAAAGGGGGCCTTTCCTGACTGAACCTGGCTATCTCTGTTGCACCTGCCATCGAGACTTCCCGGCAGCGTATGCTGATTGATAACAATAGATGCAACTTTGGCAACAATGATGTTAAATAGAAATATGTGCCCTCTCAACATGCTGGGGAGGGCTGTGGGGTGGGTGGCCTGAGTGCCACCTTGGTCAGCCCACTATCCAGGGGCTGCTGCGGATGGGCAGCTCCAAGCACCCCCACTCCAACTCTCCACCCTTATGGCCCTTTGACTTTCTACCGGACTTGGTCTGGACAGCCCTTCAAGCAGAGATCGCCTCCAGAACAGAGGGCTGTCCTCTGAAAGCCCTTCAGGTACAGGGCGGTCCTCTAAAGGAGGGCACATGGCCACCCTAGCATGCGCACAGTTGTTTTCTTGGGGATGTGCTTGCTCAGAGCAGACCTGGGGCTGCTTATTTTCCACCAGGCCACTGCACTCACGCCAAAGAAGTGACCCTCCATGCACCTTGGAGCAGTGATTCCGGGCAGGGGGAGGTGTGTAAGCCCACCCTTTACAGCATTGTTTACCCGTGCTTTTAATGTATTCATTTTGTTATTGGTTTAATCATTTTTAAAACATTTCAGTTCCTGGTTGTTAGTTGCATTGAGCACCATTTTTTGGTGAAAAGGTGGAGTAAAGAATCAATTGCAGTGGTACCTCAGCTCACGAACGCCTCAGTTCACGACCAAATCAGGTTGCGAACAAAAATTTCATAAAAGGTTTGACTCAGGTCGAGAACTCCACATTGGGTGGCAGCTGCAATCGTGGCCATCTCGATCACGGGGTGGCGGGGTGGCGGGGAGATGGCCACGATCTTTGTTGTTCTTTGTCACTTTGCTTCACATATTTCTGATTTTTAAAAAAAAATAGTTACAGAACAGATTTACCTTATTTACATTGAACCTTATGGGGAAATTTAACTTGGCTCACGACCAATTTGGGTCATGACCAGAGTTCTGGAGTTCGTGAGCCAAGGTACCACTGTTATCAATAAATATCTATTGGAGATTTCCAAACACCCTCCCATCTTCCATGTTTTTGGGAGCAGCCATGACAATTTGATGGGTATAAACCTTGGTAAGTCTGTGACATTTTGTGTGAGGAGGGGACTTCTAGGTTCTCCTTTATTTTCTTCTTTGGTTTTTTCTTTCTCTTTTCAACTGGATCCAACCTAGCTTCTTCAAGAAAGGCCAAACAAATGTCTTGTCTTTTCTTCCTGGATCCAAGTCCTCAAACCAGACCTGTTGGCTGTAATCGGCCCAGAAAGACAGCAGTCAAGAGCCCAGATGGACAGATCCAAGCATTTTGTCCACATGGCAAGTCCAACTCATGCCATAAAACTGAACGAGACAGTACATCGGGCACCTCTAGCCTCTAGTTTGAAGCAGCTGTGGAGTCCAAGGCATGGTGGATCTGAGTGGCTTCAGCATCCCAGTGTACTGAAAGTCAATCACAACAAGCAGTCAAGGCTTCACTTAGAACTGTTATCTGACTAGCCTGCACAAAGCCCTCCCTCGCAGTTGATAATCTGGGCCCTGTCGCCATCCTTGTCTTCCATGTCCTCCCCGCACCCCCACATTGTCACCCTGCCTTACACCAGAGGTTTCAGTTCATAGCTAAGAGAAAGGCGTCCCTACTTCCTTAGAGATAGATACAACTTCCTCATGGCCTGAAGTGCCTGATTCTGCCTAATCTTGGAAACTGAACAAGGCCAGGCCTAGACAGAATTTGGATGGGTTTATGATTCTATGATTTTTGTTGCAAACCACCCAGAGAGCTTCAACTACAAGTGGAAAGAAATGTAATCATCATCATCTTGATCCCCCACAACAGCTGAAAAGTGGCTGGGTGTTCACTTCACAATGGCAGGATATTGTGAAAGGATCCTCCTTGTTCCACTGTATTTCCTTTGTTTTATCCAGAGTGCAAATCTCTTTGGGATAGACTCCTTTGCAGTGCCACACCCAAGCAATTAATATTTCTACTCAATTAGCAGTAAGTGTCCTATTTACATGAGCATTTAAATGTGTGCTACTCACAGTATTAGCCCTCTTCTGAAAGGTCACAGAGCAGAAAAGGAAAATTTTTGAGTGACAATCCTGTCCACATGGTACACTGGGGACATGTAGAGTTTCCCTTTCCTCTGGACAAACTGTTGCTAGAGGACACACATTTCTTAGACATCCCTGTTCCCACCTCTGATGAGTAAAGGATTGTCAGTAATACTATAAAGAGCCTTGTGGCATATTCAAGACTAACAAATCTATTCTGGAATAAGCTATCTTACCCCACCCTTCTCCATCCTGCACCAGTCTATTAACGGTAACATTACAGAGGAAAAACAATTCAAAGCGTAAGAGTTCACCACTTGCTTCAACACACCCCTTAAATACCTTCAGTTTCTTTATCATAGTCCTCTCTCTGGTCTTCTCTTCCCCAGTTCCTCATAGCAAGCAGGAGGTCAACCTATGGAATACGCTCCCCATAGAGGTTCACCTGGTGCTGTCGTTATTTGTTTTTTGGCGCCAGGCCAAGACCTTTTTATTTAAACGATATTTTAACTGTTAATTGCTGTTTTTATTTATTGGTTTTTATAGCTCTGCCAAGATATATCCAAATTTTTAAAGTTTATTCAACATTTGTTTATTTGCTTTGTAAGCCGCCCCGAGGCTTGTTGCAAAGGGGGCAGCATAAAAAATGCTTTAAATAAATAAATAAATCTGTTAAATAAATATACAGTTCCACAGGGTCAAACTCTTTCTTTCTATTGCAGATTCTACTCAATTTATGTGGCCTGCTCCCATGTCCGATCTTTTCCTGCTTTTCCATACCACTTTGTCTTCCACCCCTTCCTGTTGTAAACTGCTGAAATGCCTGCTCTCCAGCTTTACTAGGCTCAGCTTTACTGGGCTGGGCTCACTTTAGCTTTATGTCCATTCTCTTGGTCTACCGATGTGTTTTAAATGTATAAAGCTCTGCAGGTGACCATACACAGGACTGGCTAACAGTGGGGAACAGGTTTAAATGTGGGAGCTGAATTGTCCCACACACACCAGGTGTGGATGGGGTGCCACTGATGTCATGGTCCCACTGATGTTGCCTTCCTCTGCTCTGTGGGAGGTGCACGTTCATGCCTCTCCCCAAGTGGGCAAAATGGCTCAGCCAGCCCTCCTTGCAGCATCAACCAAGTATGACATCCTCAGAGCTCATGCTGTGGGACAGACTCATGTGGTGCTGGGCACAGCAGCTTTCTTCCTAGCACCAGATGTGTGTGTGTGGGGGGGGGGGGTGGCAGCATACCAAATATGCCACAGCTCTAACCCAAGTGGTGGCTGGACCTGGCTGGACCTTTGTCAGAGACAAGCACCCTGCGTCTTTCCCCGTTAAGTAGGGAAAGGGGGTAGAGAGGTAAAGCACTTTTTGAGCCAGCTGGGAGGGGAAGCAACTCTCATGGGAATCCCCTTGTTACCTCTAATCCTCTTGGTACCTCCAGCCCATGAAAGCCTTCAAGCCAGAGGTGGGACTCGATGAGGGCAGGGAGCAGGAGGAAGCCCAGGTTTCCACACCCTGGCAGGTGAACCTCTAGGGCCTTCTCAGGCCCATGCGCTGGGAGTTCCCCTCCACTGGCTTAGGCATAAGCAATCTGTGTTGAATGATGATCAGAACATCAGGAGCACTGTGTTGGAGTCAGTCTAAGACCTACATAACCCAGCAGCCTTTTTCCCACAGAGGAAAAAGACCAACCAGAGGTCCAAGTTCACAAGCAGGGCACGAGGGCAATAGCCCTTTCTAAACAAAGCTCAGATCTGTTTTAACACATGGAAACGGCCTTTAGATTGTTTCCTTCAAGCATGTTCATGCAGGATTGAACGCTTACACAACGGGCAGACCAGACATCACAGAGAGAACTTTTACTTTCCAGGTCACCTCTCCTCAAATCCGCTGAATGTCTCTTAGCTCTGCTCACACATTCAGTAGCCTGCTAGTCACCAAGTGCAGCATAAAGAGAAAGGGGGTGCTGTGCTTGCATGCGTCTCCCAGGCTCTTCGCCTGGGGCAGACACTTGCAGCACTCCGCGAATCCCCCTTTGAACTGCTCCACTTGCTCTTACAGCTCATGCAGATGTTCATTCACACAGAGGATGCCTACAGTGGCTGATCAACCACTTTCCCGTGTGCAGCTGCAAAAAAAAAAAAACCACAGTGAGTGACTGAGTGAGTGAAAAGGGTCATTTAAAGAAAAGTTATTCTTTTTCAGATGATGTGATTTTATGCTGGAGTAATTGTGCAACTTTGGCCTCTTCAAGAGCGAGTCTGTGTGTCGCCAATGATCATTTCCTGTTCTAGTTTGAATCCAGATCAGATTACTGGGCGGGAGATCCTTTTGTGGGGGAGAGACAGGCTGCAGCATTAACGAGAATTGATTGACTTCCTCAAGGAGGCATCAGGGAAACAATTCATCAATTGATGTAGGAGAACGTTGACTGCCATCCCTTCCCATGCTCCATACCATGGATACCAATTTAAGAGGAACAGGAGTATTTCTAGGCTGCTCACCATCTCTCTACAATCAGCAACTACTGTAAACAACGGAACTCTAACTCTGTTGGCACAAGGAGCGCTTGTTAAGCGTCCTACGTGAACTGGTGACATGCCAGCCTGATTTAGATGCCTTAGGACTGCAGTAATTGTGCAAACAGGGACCATGCCGACTTTGCCTTCCATCATGCTTTCCAGGTGTTCTGGCTTACATGGTCAGTCATCCACAACCAAAAATTTCTTTCTGTGCAAGAAAGAATATTGATGGGTTGGCCTCAGAGGTAACTGTGCATAGCTGAGTTAATGCAAGCATGTTTCAGTGCAGCTACACACCCCATGAGGGATTTCATTAGGAGAAAAGCAGCCATTCATCTACTAGGACTGGTCTTCAGAATATGGTATCATAATGTATGGAAGACCATAATTCTGCAGAAGTGCTGAAACATTGCAGAACATGACACAGACCACTGAATTAATCAGCCTGAACCTTTCCTGAAAAAGTGCCTAACCTGTATTGTTGCACAGGTATGCTTAAAAGATGTCTGATGAAATCCCAGTCACCGGAAATTCAGGGGGGGGGGGGGCAGGGAGGAGAGCAGCCTTCAGTGCTTTGTAAAGCTTCTTGTCCTCCCCATGGCGAGCAAAACCAGAATAAATTATGCAAACGCATAATTTCCAAAGCAATGGCCTCTCATTTGCACAGCTGCTAAACATCTGTGCAAACTGCAAATTCCTGGTAGATTGTTCTCTGTGTTACTTTGACACAAGGAGATGGCCCTGTGGACATTCTGCTTCAGTTTGAGCTACACTAACTTGATTATGCAAACCAGCTGTTCACAGTACATGAGAGCGGCATGCAGTTGAGGCACTGGCAAGCATTTTGCTGCTTGATCCTTTCAGTGCTCTCTCTCAGATGCATGCTGGATAGGTCTGGTCATTTAAAGGCAGATAGAGTGCCCAATAGATAGCCTCATGTTGTGATGAGGAGGCTGAGGCCTGGAGGCCAAATCCAGCTCTCCATCTGTGACAGTGTGATAGAAATATATTGACTCTAGTGGTAGTTATAATCTAGCTAATATCAGTAGGTATAATATTTATAGCCTTTGGCTTTTGTATAAACCACTTGAATACCTTAACAATTCAGTTCTGTTCCAGAGACTAGGGAGGACATGCCCCAAGGTTAAAAAAGGAATGCCTAAGTAGCCTTTGCTCTGAGCAACCTCTGTTTGAATAGCCCTTAATCACAGCAGGATGACACTGGGCTTATCCGCTCCTTCCTGAAAGAGTGTCATGCATATGCTGTAACTTTAGGGTATGGCCTAAAGGACTGTAACAAATCACCTCTGGTGTCTGTAAAACTTTCACTTCCGGCATCTGTAAGACAATTGTACTTTTAAGTTGGGGGTATAAAAGGCAGACGTGAACAGCAATCGGGGCTGCATGATTGTTACCTCATGCAGACGCCGGCTAAAAATAAAGAACTTTTGCATTTGACTAATTGGGCATTTTGAGTGGTCTCTGGGTGATCTCCGGGTTACTCTGCAACACACCGATAGCATGGTTCTTTCCCCGCTTTGTGCAGTTTTTGTCCATTCAAAAAGGCCGGAAGTGTCTCTCCTAAGGCTTAGTTAGTGGCAGGGAGAACTTTCAACCACACATGCTGGTATGTTTTGTGTGGCTGAAACAGCTTGTGGCCTGACCGACCATTAGAATGTGCCTCTGAGAACTCAGCTGAACTTGAATGCAGTCCTCGGGCTGAAAGAGGCACAGCAGCCCTGGCCTGGCAGCACAATCCGCCCATGATGCTGAAACTGCAGAGTCGGGTTAGAGAGTTGAGGTACAATCCTATGTCTGCATGGACAGGAAAAAACACACACGTAGCCCTGCACCCTCAGTGGCTTAACACAGGTGGCTGGAGTTTACCAGCCCCATGTGTGACCAGAGCCATGCTGGGTTCGACACAGCAATACCAACGCTGGTCGTCTGCAGTGGCTGGGCTGCAGAGCCACCATTTTTCCCACATGCAAGCTGCCAGGGCGATGCCGGGAACAAGGTGCTTGGGTCTTATCCCCAGTTTTTGATCTTTAGGACCTCACAGGAAGAAAAATGGCAGGAACATTTTCTCATTGTCTTTTACCATGTGCGCATGTGTGCTTTAGTGCACAAGTCACACTTGATTCCAATAGACTCAAATGCTGTGACTTCATGTAGTTCCCTACCCTTTATTCCACAGCTGTGGGGACAATAAAGTCAAAACTGAAACTAAGGAAAGAAAGGCTGGGGTTCCTAGTGAGTCATTCTTAGAAATAACTTTATGTTCTTCCACAAAACTTGGAAAGGCAAAACATAATGGAAACAATAAATAAAGCCATTGGGAATTTTCTCAGGAAGTCTGGAGAGAGCAGGAACCAGACTAGTGGTTGGGGTTGTTTTGTTTTAGGGTTATCAGCATAGCAATGCGGCCTTACACAGGCAGCAGAAATGGGAACAGTCCTTGTAGGGTCACTGCTGCATTTGTTTGTTTGTTTGTTTGTTTGTTTCATTCATTCATTCATTCATTCATTCCACTCGTTGTTGTTAGTCGTAAAGTCCCATCGTGAGCCCATGGACAACATTCCTCCAGGCCTTCCTGTCCTCCACCATCCCCCGGAGTCCATTCAAGCTCACACCAACTGCCTCAGTGACTCCATCTAGCCACCTCATGCTCTGCTGTCCCCTTCCTCTTTTGCCGTCAACCGTTCCCAGCATTAGACTCTTCTCCAGAGAGTCCTTCCTTCGCATTAGGTGGCCAAAGTATTTGAGTTTCATCTTCACTATCTGGCCTTCTAAAGAGCAGTCAGGGTTGATCTCCTCTAGGACTGACCAGTTTGATCGCCTTGCAATCCAAGGGACTCGCAGGAGTCTTCTTCAGCACCACAATTCAAAGGCCTCCATGCCTTAGCACTCAGCCTTCCTTATGGTCCAGCTTTCACAGCCATACATTGCAACTGGGAAAACCATAGCCTTGAGTATACACACTTTTGTCGGCAGGGTGATGTCTCTGCTTTTTAGCATGCTGTCAGGATTTGCCATAGCTTTCCTCCCCAGGAACAAGCGTCTTTTAATTTCTTGGCTGCAGTCCCCGTCTGCAGTGATCTTGGAGCTCAAGAAAATAGAATCTGTCATTACCTCCATTTCTTCCCCATCTATTTGCCAGGAAATGAGAGGACCGGACGCCATGATCTAAGTTTTTTTTAATGTTGAGTTTCAAGGCAACTTTTGCGCTCTCCTCCTTCACCCGCATCAAGAGGCTCTTTAGATCCTCTTCACTTTCTGCCATTGGAGTGGTATCATCTGCATATCTGAGGTTGTTGATATTTCTCCCAGCAATCTTGATTCCAACTGGTGATTCATCTAGCCCTGCCTTTCTCATGATGTGCTCTGCATATAAGTTAAATAGGCAGGGCGACATTATACAGCATTGCCAAACTCCTTTCTCAATTTTAAACCAATCAGTGGTTCCATGTCCTGTTCTTGACCCGCATATAGGTATCTCAAGAGACAAATAAGATGGTATGGTACTCCCATCCATTTAAGAACTTGCCACAATTTGTTGTAATCCACACAATTAAAGGCTTTAGCTTAGTCAGTGAAGCAGATGTTTTTCTGGAACTCCCTAGCTTTCTCCATGACCAGCATATGTTGGCAATTTGATCTCTAGTTCCTCCCTCTTTGAAATCCTGCCTATACTTCTGGTACTGCTGGAGCCTAGCTTGTAGGATTTTGAGCAAAACTTTGCTAGCATGTGAAATGAGTGCAATGGTGTGGTAGTTTGAACATTCTTTGGCATTGCCCTTCTTTGGGATCAGAATGTAAACTGACCTTTTCCAATCCTGTGGCCACTGTTGAGTTTTCCAAGTGTGCTGGCATATTGAGTGTAGCACTTTTACTGCATCGTCTTTTAAGATTTTGAATAGCTCAGCTGGAATGCTGTCTCCTCCACTAGCTTTGTTGTTGCTCAGACTTCCTAAGGCCCAGTTTGACTTCACATTCCAGGATGTCTGGCTCAAGGTCAGTGTCCACCCCGTCATGGTTATCAGGGATGTTAAGCTCTTTCTTGTATAGTTCTTCTGTGTCATGTTGCCATCTCTTCTTATTCTCTTCTGCCTCTGTTAGGTCCCTGCCATTTTGGTCCATTATCATGCCCATCTTTGCATGAAATGTTCCCTTTATATCTCCAATTTTCTTAAAGAGATCTCTGGTCCTCACTATTCCATTGTTTTCTTCTATTTTTTTGCACTGTTCATTTAAGTTCATTTTTTAAGTTCATTTTTTGCACTGTTGCACATTTCATCACTGTTCACTGTTCATTTGCACTGTTCATTTAAGAAGGCATTCTTATCTCTTCTAGCTATTCTCTGGAATTCTGCATTCAATTGGTTGTATCTTTTACTTTTTCCCTTGCCTTTCGCTTCCCTTCTTTCCTCAGCTCTTTGTAAAGCTTCCTCAGACAGCCATTTTGCTTTCTTGCATTTCTTTTTCTTTGGGATGGTTTTAGTTGCTACCTCTTGTACAATGTTGCAAACCTCTGTCCACAGTTCTTCAGGCACTCTATCAGATCTAATTCCTTAAATCTATTTGTATATTCATCAGGGATATAGAAACATAGAAACAGAGTGAGTCAGAAGTGGTCACCCGGGCCATCTAGTTTGACCTCGAGCTCCAGCCGGCTCCGCTCACGACATGCCCACCATGTGCATGTCCAGCCTGTCTTTGAACACCCTTACTGATGGGGACTCTACGACCTCTTGTGGAATCCCATTTCACACCCTCGGGGTCCTAAATGTTAGGAAGTGCTTCCTGGCATCTAAATGGAACCTTGGTTCCCTGAGCTTTGCTCCATTGGAGCTCATCTTGCCTTCCTCTGCAGGGGAGAACAGGTCTCTACCCATCTCCATGTGACATCCCCCCACATACCTGTATATGATTTAGGTCATACCTGAGTGGCCTAGTGCTTTCTCCTACTTTCTTCAATTTATGCCTAAATTTTGCAACAAGAAGCTCATGATCTGAGCCACAGTCAGCTCCTGGTCTAGTTTTTACTGACTGTATAGAGCTTCTCCATCTTTGGCTGCAGAGCACATAATCAATTTGATTTCTGTGTTGACCGTCTGGTGATGTGCATGTGTAGAGTCGCCTCTTGGGTTGTTGGAAAAGAGTGTTTGCTATGACCATCGTATTCTCTTGACAAAATTTTTCCAGCCTGTGCCCTGCTTCATTTTGTACTCCAAGGCCAAACTTGCCTGTTATTCCAGTTATCTTTTGGCTTCCTACTTTAGCATTCCAATCCCCCATGATGATAAGGACATCATTTTTTGGAGTTAATTCTAGAAGGTGTTGTAGGCCTTCATAGAACCGGTCAACTTCAGCCTCTTCAGCTCCAGTGGTTGGGGCATAGACTTGGACTACTGTGATGTTGAATGGTTTGCCTTGGATTCGAACTGAGATCATTCTGTCATTTTGGAGATTGTATCCCAGTACTGCTTTTCCTACTCTCTTATTGACTATGAAGGCTACTCCATTTCTTCTGAGGGATTCTTGCCCGCAGTAGTATACCTGATGGTCATCTGAATTAAATTCACCCATTCCTGTCCATTTTAGTTCACTGATTCCTAAGATGTCGATGTTCAGTCTTCTCATCTCGTTTGACCACATCCAGCTTGCCTTGATTCATGGATCTGACATTCCAGGTTCCAATGGAGTATAGCTCTTTATAGCATCAGACTCTCCTTTCACCACCAGATACATCTGCAACTGAGTCTCCTTTCAGCTTTGACCCAGTCGCTTCATTCTTTCTGGCGCTACTAATACTAGCCCTCTGCTCTTCCTCAGTAGCATATTGAACACCTTCCGACCTGAGGGGCTCATCTTCTGGCATCATATCTTTTTGCCTTTTGGTACTGTCCCTGGAGTTTTCATGGAGTGGGTTGTCATTTCCTTCCCCAGTGGATCACGTTTTGTCAGAGCTCTCTGCTATGACCTGTCCATCTTGGGTAGCCCTGCACGGCATAGCTCATAGCTTCATGGATCTACACAAGCCCCTTCACCATGACAAAGCAGTGATCCATGAAGGAGCATTCCACTCCTATGCCACCCCATAATCTGATGATTCTCTGTGTGGCTCTGCTGGAAACAGCATACAATACAGTGGATAAAACAAATAATAAAGCAAATAAAATAGATAGAACAATAAAACAACAAATAAAACCATCTTGTGATAAAATGTGAATATACTACATGATAAATTCAAAAAATAAATTAGCAAACCAAGTCCACCTGAGGAACCAGGGGGAGCTCAGGGACTGACAGCATTCCTAGGCCACAAACGTTCTCCTTTAGAGAGAGTGCAACCCCATCCAGGGCAGTTTGATCATGTCCTAGTTGGATTGCCAGAGTGCCCACCAGAGGGCCTCCATCTTGTCTGGTTTCAGCTTCAGTTCATTGGCCCTCATCCAGCCCATTACCAAGTTACTTTTGCAGGTATGCCAGCCTTTATCAGTTTGCCAGGTCTTAGATTTCTAGGCCAAGAACATTTTATTATTTATTTACCTGGTATATATAATTGAAATATATTTATATCTATATGTAGAATACATATACCATGTGTTTATTTTAAAATATATTTTTACAATACATTTTAAAAGAAACTCATAATGCTGACAGCTGTCAACAAGAAGTGTTCCTGCCAATGTGGTGGGCTGCACTGTTTCACTTCCCTGGACACTCTGGGGCTCAGGAGGGGGCTGAAACGGTGGAGGATACTGAGAACTGTCAGTCAAAACATAGACGCTCTTGCTGCAAAGAAGGCGATGTGGTCACTCCCCCGTTTCCCTCGCGAAGATTGCCTGCCTTTGCTTTGCCCCTGCCACCTATCAAGTGGACGTAAAGTAGCCTACTTGAAGCCCAGCTTTGTCAGTGTCCATGGATGGTGCTTGGACAGCAGCATTTGCCAGCACATTCCCCAGGCAAGGCTTCAGGTCGGGCACGACTTTGTGACTAAACAACAACAACAAAACAAGGACCCTCCCCCACAACTTACTGAAAACATTTGCAAACATTTTCAGCACATGCATGCACAAAACCAAAAACTGATGAACCAGTGACAGCTGCCCCACTGTGTCATTTGAGAACTTTGGGAGTTGTCACTGGCTAACACTTTGGAGATCACAACAGTGACCACAAAAGAGGTCACGGCAATGAGAGGGGACCAGACAAGATGGGTTGAGTTGTGCATGTCCCTGGAGTAACTGCGGAGGCTCTGAGGGGGAAGGTGGGAGCAAAGCATGGTGAACCCCATCATCTGTCAGGTGAGCTGTGGGTTGTAGCTGATTTGGAGGGTCAGTGGATGTTTTGGGGGAACTCTACATTGAATATACTACTTCAAAAGCATGTCAGCTCACCATTATATTGCATTATATAATGCCTGCTCAAAACCTAGAATCTTAGAGGGTTTGTTTGTTTGTTCACTTGTCTACATGAGGCTATTAACCAGTTGTTAATCTTTTGTATCTATCTGGGCCACAGAAATAGGATGGAAGCATTCCATGAGCAGCATGTCCTTTCCTGTTTTTCTGTTGTATCACCTCTAGCAGTGCGAGTGAAAACGCTGTGTCTATCTCTTTCACAATTAAATGACCTTTTACCACTGTTCTTGCCAAAAGTACTCATTATTCTTTTAATTGTTCATTTCTACACTCTTCCATAGCTGAAGCTTACTGGGTGGTTGACAAGCTCATGAGATGCTAAAGCAAAACTGGAGGGTCATCATGACATCATACAAAGAAGCCCTGTTCACACATGAGTTCACACATGAGTATTTCTGAGCAGATGATAATGTGCTTAGGATTTTTTGCAGAAATGCCCTAAGAAACCAATGAATGCCATGGAGTCCCTTGAAGGATGCCCCAGGATCAAAGGGTTTTTGGGAATATCCCTCTTTACCTGAGAGGGCCAACTCTCAAAGAAGAGGGCCCACCCTTGCCGGCATCCTACCAATGCCCAACAGCAGATGCTTCCCAGCATCAGGATGCTGGTGTCACTGGAGTGGTGAAAAGGGAAGTGGGTGGAGAAAGATGCAACATCCGCATTTCTCCAGCATGCCCCCAGGTCAGAGGAAAGTTCTGATGTAGTGCATTACGCTCTCACTGGAAGCAACAGGATGGAAAAAGTGTGTTTTTAAGTGCAAGCAGATATAAAAGGCAACTGAAAAGAGGGGGAAGCTGCCTGCAACAAAGACCCATGACTGGGCATAAGAAAAACAGTTCTTAATTTCCACTGCCCCATAGGATTTTTTTCACCCAATATATAATAGAATATTATTTTTTAAAAGAAGTACCGTATTTTTCGCTCTATAAGACGCGCCTGACCATAAGACACACCTAGTTTTTAGAGGAACAAAA
Organism: Varanus salvator macromaculatus; assembly: GCA_023646645.1. Taxonomy (NCBI): domain Eukaryota; kingdom Metazoa; phylum Chordata; class Lepidosauria; order Squamata; family Varanidae; genus Varanus; species Varanus salvator. Next base: position 1,414,049 of record JAIXND010000795.1, read on the forward strand.
CAAGAAAAAAAATATTCTGAATCAAATGAGCACATAATCACAGGCACATTCCCCATCACTTCCCCATGGGCTGCACATCTGACAGACTTACTGCACACACATATTCGCTCTATAAGACACACAAACATTTCCCCTTACTTTTGAGGGGGAAAAAAGTGAGTCTTATAGAGCAAAAAATACGGTAGCTCAAGTGTGTGTGTGTGTGTGAGAGAGAGAGAGAGAGAGAGAATATTCTTCCCATTTTAAATAAGGCTTCAGCTCAAACACAGAACAGCACTAGAAATGGGACAACAGTATCTCAGAGCTTTTCAGCTGCCTGCTGAATAGAAAGGGGAGACCCTGGTACCTTTCTGATGCATTGGACTACAACTCCCAGCATGGCTGGCAAATCATGCTGGCTGGGAGATGCAGGGGGTTGTTGTCCAACAGATCTGGAGGCCTCCCAGTCAAGGGAGGTTACACTAGAGGTACTTTCTAGGTAGCAGAAATCACAGCATTTTGCTACACGATCTGACTACCTCTTTTGGAAATGTTTAATTTGGAAACATGATGCTGGCCAAATTTCCTCTTCTCTTGAGGCAGACGGAAGTCTTTTGTTTTTGTTTTTTTGTTTTTGCTGTTACTGAATGTCTCCTTGACTACTAGATAAAATATTCCTAGTTAAATTCAGTGGTCTGATAAGTACTATCTCAAGCTAACAAATATTCCACAGAATTTCCCAAGTTGGCTAAGTATCCTTTCATGAAGAAATTTTCTGTGTTCTAGAAAAATGTTCAGGAAGTAACAGGTAATACCTACAGCACAAATCAAGTCTGGACTCGTCAGTGAGGAGTCTCGTTTCTTCCAGAGAAGGGCATTCTGCGCTAAAATGGGAAATAAGCACTCAGTTAATTTAAAAATAGTAACCATTACTATTATATCATCACAAAAATTCCCCAGGAAATTCCCTGCAAGGTTCTCTACAGCTGAGATTTTCAGGCTTTCTGTGTGAGAGAGCTGAAATGACTGAGGGGGCTCCCCCAGCACAAATTGGTGGCAGCTGGAAGCAGAGGTTGGCATAAGTGTGACATTTCATGATGGAAATGCAGGAAACTGCTGAGTCACAAGCCCTAAACCCGGGTTTCCAACTGGTGTCCCTGGGCCCAGCATGCCCTGAACACCTCTCCCAGCTGGCTGATAACTGAGAGTGAGTGAGAAGGTGGTAAACTGTCTACAGGCCAGAAGCCAGGGACTTAAGTGTAACTAATTTGACATGTAATTTCAGCCTTAATTTGATACATTGTTTAAGAACTGATTGAGTCTGCACATGAATTTGCATGTCCTTGCGTAGCGTATCCCCCCAAGTTGCTGACTGTCCACAAAAATGTGTGTTATGCCCAGTTAATCATGGAAAGGGGCACTTTTTAATTTAAAAGGGGCACTTTAAAATCTAATAACCCAAATAATTAATAAAACATGGGCTCAGTCCTATGTAGATGCAGACAGAAAACAACCCTCAGCTTTCTTGCAGTTGTAGAGCTGCCTTTGCTCTCAACCTGCTTAGGATCGTGCCCCAAAAGTACAAGGATAAACACAGCTTAGGCAAAGCAGTGACTTGCTGCTTGCCAACAGCTAGACTTACTTCTCTATTATATTTCAGTGTGCCTCCTCCCAAAGCGAGCTGTGCCCAGGCATGGTGTCTGCATGCGTGTGCAAGAGAGGAGTGAAGGGAAGTGCAAGGCATGGTGTCAGCGGCCTTCATTAAACGGTATTTTGAAAACTGCCTTACTTGGATTATGATCTGAGTTGGATGCAGATTATGATCTGAGTTTGGGGAATGTGTTGTCCTCCGCAGTAAAATCAGAGATTTCAAATTTGTGGGTGGTGGGGGAAGGGCTGGTGGCCACATTTAGATTTTTGACAGCACTGTGGGCTTTTGCACAAAACAGCCACCATGGAGGGTGAGGCATACCAAAGAGCTCTCTCCAGAAAGCAAACGGGTTCAGCTGCAGGAAAGCAACTTTCCCAAATGCAAAGTAGAAGCAGGGTCTGACATCTCCAACCCAGGAAGACATTTACTCAAACTGCACAGGCACCCCAAACCCCACCCCCCCAGGCAGCACATGCATATAACTCCTCCCACCAAAGAAACTACCCACATGCCCCCCAGACCAAACACACAGGCGCTTGCACACAGTGAGGCCAGGGAAAGGCACATGGGCCAAACACACATGCTCCAAAATGAACAAAACAAGCTAACCCACACCACACACTACCCCAAAAGGCAAAATGCACAGCATGAGAAACACACAGCATGAGGCGCCACCAACCCGTGGAGCCTCACAGAACATTCCCTAGTGCCACCACCAGCCCCCTTTATTTTTGGGAGGAGGGGGTGGCAAGAGGATGCCTGGGCCCTGGCCTGCAGCCATGTGCCTTGCTGATTTTCTGAGTAGGCTTCCTGCACCCTTATGGAGGTCCACAAGAATGCTTGGAAATAAAGATGGTGCTGGAATTGGCATTTTGCATGGCAAGATGCCTGCCTCCTAGTATTTAAAAAAATAAATATTTAAAAAAATAAAAATTCAGGAGGAATAGAAAGCCTGATGAAGAGCAAAGGAGCAGTGGAGGCACTGGTTTCATGAGGGGAACTGAGTTAAGGTATGCATGAAACAATATCCATTTGCATTTTGAGAGAAAGAGAAAAGAAACAGGTTGCAGGAGGAGGAAGGTACTATGAGGATTCCAGTGCTCTTTGCTGGAATATTGCCTGATAGATATGCCTGTTGATTGCCTTTGCTGTGCTCTACTTATGCATGGTCAGTTAGCAGATACTGCAGGTTTCCAATGCTTTTACCCCAGAGAAGTGGCTCTGGCCCTTGAAAAACCTTATGTTCTGATACCCTGTACAAGCACTTTTGCAGATTCTGGAATAGGAAGTCCTGTCTGTTGAAACTAGGGCTCCTTGTTTCCTGAACATGTTCTGTTTAAAGGAAATGCCCTCATCTGCAGAGAAATGATTTCCCCAAACCAACAGAAAAGTAGAAACAGAATGAGTAGGAAGGGGTCTCCCAGGCCATCTAGTCTGACCCCCGATTCCAGCCGGCTCTGCTATGACATGCCCACCATGTGCATGTCTAGCCTATCCTTGAACACCCTCACCAATGGGGCCTCAACCACCTCCTGTGGAAGCGCATTCCATACCCTCAGGGTCCTAACTGTCAGGAATTGCTTCCTGGCATACAAGTTGAATCTTGGTTCCCTGAGCTTCGCTCCGTTGGAGTGCATCCTGCCCCCCTCTGCAGGGAAGAACAGGTCTCTACCCACCTCCGTGTGATACCCCCTCACATACCTGTATGTTGCCAACAGATCCCCTCAGAGTCTCCTCTTCTCCAGGCTAAAAAGACCCAGTTCCTTCAGTCTCTCCTCATACAGCTTTCCCTGTGAACCAGCCACCAACCTTGTGGCCCCATGCTGCACTGACTCTAACCTGGCTATATCCTTCCTGTAATGAGGGGCTCAAAACTGAACACAATGCTCCAGTTGCGGGCGCACCAGTCATACAGAATGGTAGTAATACCTCTCTCGATCTAGAAGCCACCCTTCTGGCTATGCAACCAAGGGTGGCATTCACCCTCTGGACCACCACATCACACTGCTGACTCATGTCTAGCCTGCAGTCAACCAGTACCCCGAGGTCCCTTTCACAAGTGCTGCTCTCCAGCCACTTGTCCTCTAACCTGTACTTATGACACCCATTCCTATGCCCCAAGTGCAAGACTTTGCGCTTATCCACATTGAACGCCATCCTGTTGTCTCCTGCCCACTTCCACAGTCTGTCCAGATCATTTTGGATCTGGAGTACCTCCTCCTCAGTTGTGGCCACTGCTCCAGTTTTAGTGTCATCTGCGAATTTGATCGGCAGACTGCTCACCCCTTCTTCCATGTCACTGATGAAAAGATTAAACAGGATTGACCCCAGGACAGAGCCCTGGGGGACCCACTTGTCACTGGCCGCCATCCTGATGATTCCCCATTAATGGTTACCCTCTGTTTTTGGTCTGTCAGCCATGCCCTAATCCATCAGACAGTCTATCTCAAAATTCCTCAATTTCTCAGCCAGGATATCATGGGGCACTTCGTCAAAGGCCTTGCTGAAATCCAGGTATACCACTTCCACTGCATCCCCTCCATCTAGCCATCTCAAAACCTTGTCATACAATTCCACAAGGTTTGTCTGGCAGGACCTGTTTTTGCGGAAGCCGTGTTGTGTGGCTGCCAGCCTCCCTTCCCTATCGAGCATCACTAGATTTCTCACTATTATGAGCCTTTCCATTGTTTTTCCTACAATGGACGTAAGGCTAACTGGCCTGTAATTCCCCATGTCTCTTCTACTACCCTTTTTGAAAATTGGGACCACTGCCGCCACCCTCCAGTCCTCTGGAACTTCACCCGTTCTCCTCGAGGTCTCAAAAATGGAGGCCAGTGGGCATGAGAGAACCCCTGCCAACTCTCTAAGTACTCTCGGGTGTAACCCGTCAGGGTCTGGCACCTTTGTAATGTCCAATGCCCTGAAGAGCCCCTCAATGTGTAGGGGGTGACTCTAATTTGTTCCCTTAAGTCCCCGGCTTCATCTAATCTCCCATGAAGATCTCCCCGTCCTGCTCTGGGGAGAACACAGAGGCAAAATAGTCATTTAGCATCTATGCCTGTTCCCTTGCATCAGTCACTGGGTCCCCTTCCTCCCTATTTAGCGGTCCCACTACTTATCTCTCCTTCCTCTTGTAAATACATGCTGAAAGAAGCCCTTTTTGTTGCTCTTGATCTTCTTGGCAAGTCTCAGCTCGTAATCAGCCTTAGCCTTGTGAAGAATCCTTCTGCAACGTGCCTCCTCCTTCCGGTATACCCTTTGGTCTACTTGCCCCAGTACCCATTTGACTCTTGCATCTAATCCCTCTAACCACCTCCTTTCAACCCTCTGTCTGGAGGGGGACTGCTCCGGGTGCGGTGGGGCCTGGAGAGCTCTCTCAGCCCTCAGGCACCTCACCTCCTCCTCTAGGAGGGTCACCAGCTTGCACGGAGGGCAAGTGTATCCTGCCTCTCCTGAGGGAGAAGGGCAAACAGCAACACCTGTGACTCCCGCCAAGGCCATCTTCTGGCCTGACATTGGGAACCCCTCAGAGACCCTACCTTGTTTCCCTGCCTTGTCTGTCCTGCACTACCCCTCACTCACCCAGTTCTTTCAGACAACCCACACACACACACACACACACACACACACACTGATGGACAAACTAAAATTTTAATTAAAAAAGTAGAAAAAATGAAAAAAAAACCCTGCCCCCAGGGAAGGGAGTCCCCCGGCAGCCCGGACTGCAGCTAAGGGACACAGACAAGGGACGACCCCTCATAAGCCTCACCGGCTTGTCATAGAGTTATGCAAGGTTTGTCTGGCAGGGCCCATTATTACAGAGACCGTGTTGTGTGGCCCTGCCCCTCTGCTTCCTCCTGGCCTCTCTGTCCCCACCTCCCTTCCTCTGCGCTGCTCCTGCCCCCACTCCTCTGCCCAGCTCCTAACTTGCCTTCACCAGTCCCCTGGGCACCCTTAACACACTCTCCCCGCCTCTGCCACTCCGCTGCTCTGCCAAGAGGCAAGAGCCACAGTCTATGAGCTCAGCACCCGGAGCATGGGAGGGGTGGGGAGGCGATGCCATGCAGAAAACAAGGACTTGAAGGAGGTGAGAATGAGGGCCAAGTTTCATTCTCTTCATGGGTTTTTCCCAACTCCATAGCTCTACTAAGTGGCTTTCTGAGAAACTTATGGATACTAGGTTATGAGAAATGTGTAGGGCTGTGCCTGAATTCAGTTCTTGTATGGTCTTGTAAGGAAGAACAAATGTGGAAGAATCACATGCCTATTCATTGCATCGCATTGCATCGCATTGCATTTCTCAGCATGTTACTGCCTCAATGGGACAGGAGGATAGTGGCTTGAATATGAAGGGGCTAATGTTAATCCCATTGTCATGGTTGGACCACTACCTGGTCAGGGTAGACTTTTGGCTCCTTTCCCCTCTGCAAGGATGGGGAACCAATTATAATGGCACACCCCTGAAATTTAATGGATCCAGAAGGTTGATAGGGTTGGCACTCCTGTTGAAGCCCAGGTGGCGTTATGGAATAGGAGGCAATGTGAGTGGCTGACCTGATCACACCTCAGTGCCCTCTCCTCTCTTGCCAATTTCAACCAGCTCCTTGGTATATACCACAACTTCGGGCAATGAAGCAAAAGAGAAGATGGCTAGAGCACAAATGGAAGAAATCTTGTGACGAATCTGATCAAACACAGCTTAGAGCTCATCACATGGCAACCAACCATGGCTGAAAATCCACAGTCGTTATACAAACTTGACCACTGTGAGCCCAAGAAACTAAACTTGGATTCATATTAAGCCCTGACTTAACATGGAATAATCCCAATTAGTTTTACATCCTCGTGTTGCATTGAGGTGCTCATCTCCATGGACCATTTCTACTCAGAAATCACACCAAACTGTGATTTGCATTCCAAATGTACATGCAAAGCAGAGTTTCCAGTGGAGTTTTTGCACCCACTTCACTTTAAAAAGTACAGCAAGTGCCCTGCCTTGGCCTAATGTGGTGCCTTGCTGCATGAGATGGCAACTCCAAGGGAATGGTGCATCTGAGCAGGCAGTTGCTTGAAAAGATTTGAGTTGCTGCCAGCTGGGCATTCCTGCTTTCTCCAGTGTTTGGCAGAGGCATTGCTCCTCTCTCACCTTTCCATGCTTCTCTTACCAGTCCCCATTAATGTTGCCAAGAACATGTGCTCTGTCCACAGGATCTTCTCCACAGCTACCCTTGCCCACCTCCCACCTCCTCTCCCCCTCTGCATGTGAAATACATAAGAAAGCAAATGCAGAGGCAGGTCAGTTGGCTGCCAGCTGAATGAGGAGAGGAGACGGCCTGCTAAGGAAACACTTGTATGCAAGAGTGGGGGCTTGCTTTCATTTTCTGCCTGTTCTCATTCATAAAACCCTCTGCCTTCAGCTGCCCTGACCCGTAGCTCTGTCATGGGCCAAGGATGTGACTGAGTCCCCTTTGCTCCCATGACAGAAGAGCAAAGGGGCCCAGCTAGCTTTGGCAGCCCCACCTCCTTTCCACAAAGAAGGAAGAAACTAGCTGCTCGACATAACAAATGGCCAACTTGGTTACCACTTCCTTGCAAAAATAGCTCATACTGTTAAAAGTTCCACTGTGACAAAAGTGAGAAATATGGTGGGTTTTGCCACACACATACACAGTGTGAAGCTGCCAAGCCACTACTTGGTTTCCTACACACGGAACATGTGAACACCTGGACTTGTGTAGGTGTTCACACATGCTATCTGTCCTCCCCTGCATGAACTTCTACACAAATGCAAACCCCCCACATGAAATTCCATGCCCTTGTTTGCAATAATGAGCTATTATTATTTAATTTATATCCCATCTTTTCCCCTTTTGTGAGGAACCCAAGGCAGCATGCATAGTTTTTATCCACTCTATTTTTAAACCAAATTTAAACTTAGGATAGGTTAATACAACTAAACCTCTGAAACAGCTCATATAACCACACACCCCTATGCTATTTACAGCTTTTAAATGCCTCAGCATAGAGGCTAAGCATAGTTTAGTGCCGAAGGGGTAGCAAAAGTTGATGCAAGCGGGGCTCATTAGGGAGCTTGTTGCATAATCTGGGGGTCACTACTGGCTAGTCCCTCTACCCTGTTGCCACCAACCAAACCTCCCACAGAGGTGGCAGTCAAGTAGGCTTCAGATGTTGATCCTATCAGAAAGGTTCACACAACACAACATGCCATGGTGGTTTCTTGTGTAGGATGATCTGTTGTGCTGTCCAAACCCTGTCTTCATATTTCAGCATAGCACCTTTGGATTTTAAAAACGTGAATAAGAAACAATGGTCTGTTTTATAGTTTCCAGACTTTGCCATGGTTTCTCTGCACACCCAAACCCAACATTGTGGTTTCCATAGTCCTACAAAAAGCAGGTGCTGTTGCAGGAGCTGCTTCAGCCATTCAGTGTGGTACTGAATTTTGGGCATGGTGGCTGATAGGATAAGTGAAGAGACGGAAACCATGCTAGCATAGAAACCATCTGTTTGTCTGTCAGTCATATCCAGAGAAAAAACTGCACCACGGACATCATGCAGGGTTGCTTGTCATGATGTGTGAGCCCAGCCACTGTCTGGGCAGATTGCAATTGGAAGAGGCAATCCATTGCAATGGCAGTCCATTGTGTAAGGCTTCAAAGGTTAAAACCAGTGCCTTGGAGGGGGTTCAGCATATGGGGAGCCAGTGCAAGCAGACCAGAACTGGCATTATATGTTTAGACCACCTTGTCCTGGTTATTAGTCTGGTTGCCTTATCTCCACAAGTTGCAGCATCTGAACTGTCTTCAAGGATGCTGAAGTGAGCATTACATGAGAGGAGCTGGCTGGAGCCAGGGGTCAGACTACATGGCCCGGGAGGCCCCTTCTGACTTGCCTTTTCCCCTATATTTCTATGACAGCCCCACACAGAAGGCATTGCAGCAGCCTAGTTTATAGATTCCCTGACTGCAGATTAAAGGAACCAAGCTACCTCTGTCCAAGCAGGGGTATGGCTGGACTGCCAGCCAGAGCATCAGGTGACAGACAGCTCAAGGAATGTCCCTAAACTACAAGCCAGCTGCTCCAAGGGGAGTGTGGCCCCATCCAGAAGAGTCTGAACACCCACCCACAGCATCCCTGTCTTATTGCAATTCAGCTTCCCTTTGTTGGCTCTCATCCAGTCCATTGTTGCATTCATCCAGTCCATTGTTGTTTAGCACATCCACAGCCTCATCTGCTGATGAAACAGAGAATGCCTTTCAATAGCATACTGATGGGAACACACTACCAAACTCTGGATGATTCTACTCAGCAGCTTCATCTAGATGTGAACTAGCATGGGGGAGAAGAATGACCCCTAAGGAACCATGGGGCCAAGCAGTGTTTCCCAAGCACCGCCTTCTGCAGCCAGCCATTTCAGTAGCAGTGGAACAACTGCAATGCAGCACCTTCCACACCCATCTTAGACAGTTGCCCCAGCAGGATACTTCCAATTCTGCCTTGGTCAATAGTGTCAGAAGTTGCAGAGAGATCCAGGGGTATCAGCAGAATCACACTGCCCCGGTCTCTTTCCCAGCATAAGTCATCCTAGAGGGTGGCCAAGGCTGTTTCCATGCCAAAACCAGGCCTTAATCCCAAATGAAATGGATCCAGGTTGTCAGGAGCTAGGTTTCCTCATATTCATTTCAAGCTCCCAAAAGATCTGTCTCTTTTGCAAAATAGCTCTTTATTGCCAGTTCATAGCTAACAGGCTATAGTAGAAACTAGTATCTGTGCATGAACAGGGTGATTAATTGAACCATAACTAGAAACTACTTCCAAACATGCTCCTTTTCAGTACCTCTGGGTGGGTCCTTCTGGCCTCTGAAACCTTCACAAGCCCTCTGGCTGGGTAGGTCTTCGAACCTGATGCCACATCCTGGGATCAGGGACAGGACTGTGCATGGACTCATCTTCCTTTTCTCCTTTTCCCCCTCCCATCTCTTCCACACCCTGTCTGTTCCCATGGTCCACCTGAGAAACTAGAGGCTGTGGCCTCGGAACAGCCTGGCCCTCCTCTGCCCCCATGATTCTCATGCCCCACATATTCCATTCTTCACCGTCTTCATCAGAAGAATCAATGCAACGCTGACTTTAGAAAGCCCACCGAGAATCTCGTCCATTCCCTAATGGCTTCCGCCCACTCAAGGACCTTGCCCAGGAAGGGATTTTGGCCACCAAGATGAAATTAATTGAATCTTCTGGGCCCAGGGAGGGTTTCTCCAGGGTGCCTCACCACAGCCCGTTTCAGGCAGCATGGGCCACTCCCTCTCGCACAGAGCCATTGATCATGGCTCTGACACATCTGGCTCTTCCCTCCCTGCTGTCTTTTTACACGCCAAGAGGTGAGGGGATCTAACGTGTTATGTGGTTGCAGAAACCTGTCCAGGCACCTTGTGACTCTCACCCAGTATCGCTCCATCTCTGAAGTGGCATCAGAGCAGGGAACACCACAGGAGTTCCAGCTCCCCAAACTGTTCTGTCTTTGTGAACTTTAGCATTATTTTATCTCTTTTTAAACTTCAACTTGCTATTTCACCTTATTGCTCAATTCTTGTTCAGTTGGAAGTTGCATTATTTTGTTATCATTACCAGAGAAGTTGTAAAAACAGGAGGACTGACAGCACTCCATAGTGAAAAAAGGTCGCTGTTTTAACTTCTTATGTTTGTTTGAACAGCTGCCTGTGAAAAGCAATTATGCTCACTAGAGAAGAATATAAAGATCCTTCAAGTATATTTTCTGATTTTTAAAGCAGTCCACTAGAAATTCAGAGAGTTTAGATCAAAAATCATACAATGTTTTACAATTAGAGGGGAAGAGCCAGTGTGATGTAGTGGTTAAGAGCATGGGACTGGGACTCAGGCAATCTGGGTTCTAGTCCCAGCTCAGCCATGAAGCCAAGTGGGTGACTTTGGGCCAGTCACAGACTCTCAGCCCAACCTACCTCACAGAGTTGTTGTTGTGGGGATAAGATGGAGGAGGAGACATAAGCTGCCTTGAGCCCTTTGTAGGAAAAAGGCAGGATATAAACCAATAAATAAATAAATAAATAAATAGGAAGTAATTGTTGAAAAAAATCTCTACTCCTTTGGAGACCACCTTAAATGGGGTCTTTGGCTCTTAAAGGGCAATTCCACAATAATTGGATGGATGATGCTTCCTCCCTAAGCCTGGCTGCAGAGTTGGCTTTGATTCAAACCACGCTGTTAAAGGAATTGTGCTTGCTCGAGAAAGATAAACAGTCAATTGAATTGAATGACTTCATGCTAAACCAGAGAGTTTACAGGCTGATGGAGGAAAAACAAAGAAAGAAGATCCAGCCCAAACAAGCTAAACAATGAGACTACTCTGCCACTTGAAGGCTGGCTTTTCTTTGTATCACAGGATTTGGCTCACATTGCATCTTTTCTCTCTGAACAGTAATGCTCTTTTAACAGTACTTGTTATGTGCCCTTAGTACAGAAGTGAAGATGTAATGCAGAGATCAAACGATCTCAAATCACAGCTGAATTCAAATAAGGCAAAGGTGACAAATAGCAAGGCTCCCAAGAATGTGTGTAGCAAGAAGTGTTCACATAAGCTCAAGAAGAGTAAAAATATTTAAAATGCGAAATGCGCATGTTACAAAAAATGCAGTATAATAAACTTTTCAATCTCATTGAGAAAGCCGAACATCTAGAGTGGAAACAGAATTAAAGCCCCAAAGGAATATTAAGGACAAGAGTAAGCCATGTTCTGAGGCCTAAAGGAAGTGACATCTGGTCGATTACTATCCTTCTCCAACCAGAGGTTAGACCTGGACACTGAGTTAGTAAATACAGAGGACATTGTATCAGACCCCCACATTTTCCCCAAGTTTATAATAGCCAAGACCCTTGGACTATGGTACAAGCCCAAAAACAATTTCCTCAAAAGGCAATAGAAAATGGAAACACCTGGAATCTTGTCCTGAACTGATATAAGCCAGTTCTTTCAAATTATCCTAAATGCAGGGTGTTGGTTATGTTAAAAGGAGCATAAATTGCATCTTATTCAAAAATTATCTAAGTCTTTGAACCATGGATCATATAATCCACATTTCTTAACTATAGAAATGCTCTTGCAGTAATCACTTTCAAAGACTGGGACCTAGTCAAATATAAGGAAGAATGTATATATAATGGAATTGTAATCTCAAGGTTCTTTGAAAATCTTGTTTTACGGAATATATCAATGAGTTTGATTTTTCCAAGAGACTTGGGCCAGGGAAGAGATCATAACTGATCGATACACAACATTCTCTCAAGAAGCAACTCCGAGTGTCAAAGGAAGCCGGCCCAAGGGTGGTCTTGCTGACCACAAGTGTTAGAACTGCTTCTGTCAGCCTGCTTCCTTGCTCCACCTGGCTACCTCCTTCATCGTCGAGAGCAGCCAGCCTAATTTTGTGTTAATCTACATTTAGATGCTCCTTTATGGATCACTGCCTTGTCGTAGCGAAGGGGCTTACATAGCTCAATAAAGCTATGAGTTATGCCACGCAGGGCCACCCAAGACGGACAGGTCATAGCAGAGAGCTCTGACAAAACGTGATCCACTGGAGAAGGAAATGGCAACCCACTTCAGTATCTATGCCATGAAAACCCCATGGACAGTACCAAAAGGCAAAAAGATATGACACCGGAAGATGAGCCCCTCAGGTCAGGAAGTGTCCGATATGCTACTGGGGAAGAGTGGAGGGCTAGTACTAGTAGCTCCAGAAAGAATGAAGTGACTGGGTCAAAGCTGAAAGAACACTCAGTTGCAGATGTATCTGGTGGTGAAAGGAGAGTCCGATGCTGCAAAGATCTAGACTCCATAGGAACCTGGAATGTCAGATCCATGAATCAAGGCAAGCTGGATGTGGTCAAACAAGAGATGACAAGACTGAATATCAACATCTTAGGAATCAGTGAACTAAAATGGACAGGAATGGGGGAATTTAATTCAGATGACCATCAGGTATACTACTGCGGGCAAGAATCCCTCAGAAGAAATGGAGTAGTCTTCATAATCAATAAAAGAGTAGGAAAAGCAGTACTGGGATACAATCTCCAAAATGACAGAATGATCTCAGTTCAAATCCAAGGCAAACCATTCAACGTCACAATAGTCCAAGTCTATGCCCCAACCACTGGTGCTGAAGAGGCTGAAGTTGACCAGTTCTATGAAGGCCTACAACACCTTCTAGAATTAACACCAAAAAATGATGTCCTTATCATCATGGGGATTGGAATGCTAAAGTAGGAAGCCAAAAGATAACCGGAATAACAGGCAAGTTTGGCCTTGCAGTATAAAATGAAACTAGTGGCCTAAACTAGTGGAAATCAGATTGACTATGTGCTCTGCAGCCAAAGATGGAGAAGCTCTATACAGTCAGTAAAAACTAGACCAGGAGCTGACTGTGGCTCAGATCATGAGTTTCTGGTTGCAAAATTTAAGCTTAAATTGAAGAAAGTAGGAGAAAGCACTAGGCCACTCAGGTATGACCTAAATCATATCCCTGATGAATATATAGTAGAGGTGATAAATAGATTTAAGGAATTACCGTATTTTTTGCTCTATAAGACTCACTTTTTTCCCCCTCAAAAGTAAGGGGAAATGTCTGTGCGTCTTATAGAGCGAATATGTGTGTGCAGTAAGTCTGTCAGATGTGCAGCCCATGGAGAAGTGATGGGGAATGTGCCTGTGATTATGTGCCCATTTGATTCAGAATATTTTTTTTCTTGTTTTCCTCCTCTAAAAACTAGGTGCGTCTTATGGTCAGGTGCGTCTTATACAGCGAAAAATACGGTAGATCTGATAGACAGAGTGCCTGAAGAACTATGGACGGAGGTTCGCAACATTGTACAAGAGGCAGCAACTAAAACCATCCCAAAGAAAAACAAATGCAAGAAAGCAAAATGGCTGAGGAAGCTTTACAAATAGCTGAGGAAAGAAGGGAAGTGAAAGGCAAGGGAGAAAAGGAAAGATACACCCAATTGAATGCAGAATTCCAGAGAATAGCTAGAAGACATAAGAATGCCTTCTTAAATGAACAGTGCAAAGAAATAGAAGAAAACAATAGAATGGGGAGGACCAAGAAAATTAGAGATATGATGGGAACAATTCATGCAAAGATGGGCATGATAAAGGACCAAAATGGCAGGGACCTAACAGAGGCAGAAGAGATTAAGAAGAGATGGCAAGATTACACAGAGGAACTATACAAGAAAGAGCTTAACATCCCTGATAACCACGATGGGGTAGTCACTGACCTCGAGCCAGACATCCTGGAATGTGAAGTCAAATGGGCCTTAGGAAGTCTGAGCAACAACAAAGCTAGTGGAGGAGACAGTATTCCAGCTGAGCTATTCAAAATCTTAAAAGACGATGCAATAAAAGAGCTACACTCAATATGCCAGCAAATTTGGAAAACTCAACAGTGGCCGCAGGATTGGAAAAAGTCAGTTTACAATCCCATCCCAAAAAGGGCAATGCCAAAGAATGTTCAAACTACCACACCATTGCACTCATTTCACATGCTAGCAAAGTTATGTTCAAAATCCTACAAGCTAGGCTCCAGCAGTATGTGGACCGAGAACTACCAGAAGTACAGACAGGATTTCAAAGAGGGAGAGGAACTAGAGATCAAATTGCCAACATATGCTGGATCATGGAGAAAGCTAGGGAGTTCCAGAAAAACATCTACTGCTGCTTCATTGGCTATGCTAAAGCCTTTGATTGCGTGGATCACAACAAATTGTGGCAAGTTCTTAAAGTAATGGGAGTACCTGACCATCCTATTTGTCTCTTGAGAAGCCTATATATGTGTCAAGTAGCAACAGTGAGAACTGGGCACAGAACCACTGATTGGTTCAAAATTGAGAAAGGAGTTCAGCAAGGCTGTATACTGTCGCCCTGCCTATTTAACGTATATGCAGAGCACATCATGAGAAAGGTGGGGCTAGATGAATCACCAGTTGGAATTAAGATTGCTGGGAGAAATATCAACAACCTCAGATATGCAAATGATACCACTCTAATGGCAGAAAGTGAAGAGGAACTAAAGAGCTTCTTGATGTGGGTGAAGGAAGAGAGTGCAAAAGTTGGCTTGAAACTCAACATTAAGAAAACTAAGATCATGGCATCCAGTCCTCTCACTTCCTGGCAAATAGATGGGGAAGAAATGGAGGTAGTGATAGATTTTATTTTCCTGGGCTCCAAGATCACCGCAGATGGGGACTGCAGCCAAGAAATTAAAAGACGCTTGCTCCTGGGGAGGAAAGCTATGGCAAATCCTGACAGCATGCTAAAAAGCAGAGATATCACCCTGCCAACAAAAGTGTGTATAGTCAAGGCTATGGTTTTCCCAGTTGCAATGTATGGCTGTGAAAGCTGGACCATAAGGAAGGCTGAGTGCCAAAGGATTGAGGCCTTTGAATTGTGGTGCTGGAGGAGACTCCTGCGAGTCCCTTGGACTGCAAGGTGATCAAACTGGTCAGTCCTAGAGGAGATCAACCCTGACTGCTCTTTAGAAGGCCAGATAGTGAAGATGAAACTCAAATACTTTGGCCACCTAATGAGAAGGAAGGACTCCCTGGAGAAGAGTCTAATGCTGGGAACAATAGATGGCAAAAGAAGAAGGGGAAGGCAGAGGATGAGGTGGCTGGATGGAATCACTGAAGCAGTTGGTGTGAGCTTGAGTGGACTTCAGGGGATGGTGGAGGACAGGAAGCCTGGAGGAATGTTGTCCATAGGGTCACGATGGGTAGGACACGACTTCGCAACTAACAACAACAACATTTATATGCACCTACAAAAACACCAACCTACAGTAATGGAGAACTGGTTAAAAATGGGAAGCCAAATCAACGAAACAGTAGAGAGACATCTTGAGCCTTGTTGATATGGGTGGGTGATTTCAATGCTTGAATTGGAAAGGAGGATAAGATCTTATTCTCCCACTTCCATGAACAACCATCCTGAAGGCGTGTCCTCACTGAGGAGTACTTTGAGCCCACCGTCTTCCAGAAGCCTCATATTTACAAGATTCTAAATATAAACATGGTCTTTATTTGTAAGTCTTTGCCTCTGGTTATCACATCAAGGCCCAGCCAGCCAAGAGGTTCTTATTCTGGGTGAAGACTTGGTGCCTCCCTTTCCCTCTTCCAGGCTTTGCATCCCCAGATTGTCCAACATTATTTGGTTGAAGGGCTTGCCCTTCTGGAGGCTCTCCTTGCAGCAAGGTTTGTCAGGTTCCATGGGAGAGTCTTCCCCTCCCCCTCTGTGCTTGGGGCTTCTTCCCTGCTTCCACATGAGGTGTTAAGCCCAGGTTTGGATATGCCTGCCGTCCTCCGGTCTCTTTCTGCTGGGTCCATCCTGACTCCATGTCAAAGGAAGCCAGTGTGAGAGAGTAACTATCAGTGAGGAATCATCAGGATGGCACCCAGTGACAAGCAGCGTTCCCCAGGGCTCAGTTCTGGGACCAATTCTGTTCAACCTTTTATCAATGACCTGGAAGAGGAGATAAACAGTCTCCTGACTAAACCCACAGACGATACCCAAATGGGAGTGGTGGCCACAACTGAGGAGCAGGTGATCCAGATCTAGAAAGCTCTGGACAGGCTGTGGAAGTGGGTGGCCACTTCAATACCACTTCAAAAGATGGCATTCAGTGTGGAAAAGTGCAAGGTCTTGCACTTGGAAAACAGGTATAGGTGTCACAGGTACAGGATAATGGACAAATGGCTGGAGTGAAAGAAATCTGGGAGTACTTATTACAGCAGGCTGAACTTGAACCTGCAAGCTAATTGAGCGGCAATTAAGAAGGTAAACACCACCCTTGGATGTATAGCCAAAAGCATGGCTTCCAGATCTAGGGAGGTGTTGATACCGTTCTACAAGACTCTGATGTAGCCTGCATCCAGTTCTGGGCTCCATATTATAAGAGAGACATAGCTAGGTTAGAATCAGTTCAGCACAAAGTCACAAGTATGGTAGCCAGCTTGGGAGGGATGACATATGAGGAGAGATTGAAGGAGCTGGGTCTTTTCAGCCTGGAGGAGACTCTGAGGGATCTTTTAGCTACATATAGGTATGTGAGGGGATGTCATGTGGAGGAGGGCCGTGATCCGTTCTTGCCTGCAGTAGAGGGCAGGGTGTGTTCCAGTGGGGCAAAGCTCAAGGAACCAGGCTTCATGCATGGGACAGAAAGAATTCTTTCTTATACAACTTTTTATTAATTTTCAAAACAGTACTAAAACATCCATTATCACAAACATCGAAACTACTGAGTCAGCCACTTACTACACATCTTTTAACATTCTGTGATCATTTCAAATTCATTTAAAAAGTCTGGAAAAAAAAACCTTTTTGGATCTAAGCCAGGTCCCATTTCTCCAACCAATAATAAACAAAAGTCCAAAATTTGATAGAAGTAATTAAACAGAAAGAATTGAGCTTTGTTCCATCTCTAACTATGAACTACCTCTGCACTGTGGTCAACAACGGAAGCCACAATGCACCATGGATCTTGGGAGCCCTCCACTAGCAAATGCTGATCTGCCACTTTGTAGGCTTTGACCCTCAAGGGCACTTTCCAGAAGTTTCCACTTGGTTTCTTCATGCTACATTCCAGAACTTAATAGTCCGCTCTTGATACATCCCAGCTGCCCCTGCTGAAGTTTCACTCTCCCCAGCTAGGGTAATCTACCCTTATGAACTTGGGACTCTTTCAGGCAGACCTCTATTTTGCCTTTATCCTCACATCTAGCTGTTTGGGTGCCTGCAGCCAGATCATGAGAGAGACTTGCCCCAAGGGGTCCTCGCATTCTGTTACACACCTGCAACAGAAGAAGCCCATCCTTTGCCTGAAGAACTGTCAAAGGATAAAAAGTTGCATTGGTGCAGGTTTTTGCCTTATGAAAATGTTGAAAAACTTGGATCTAGTCATCTTGAAGAGAGGGCTTGAGGGCGATTGGCCAGGAGAAATCATCTATGTATCTGGCTCAGATGCATCAATAATTTATTATATTATTGTCTCTTGACTAGATGAACAATGAACAGAGCCATTGGCTGTAAAGTGGGCAATTAGGATGAAAGTGATCATCTTCCCATATCTTTTTCCTTGAATTTGGGAAACTTCAGCATGCATGCTAACCATGTCCACACGTTGAATGCAGTTGAATGTAGAAATTTGCACCCAATGCATTAGGTGGTCAGCTAAATTAGAGAAAGCAGCATCACAGTTTTTATACTTGGAAAGAAGTCTATTTCTGGAATGCCTTGTTAAATGTAAATTCTTCTGAGAAGCAATAGAATTTTTTCAAATCCTGATTGATACCCTTCAAAATGGTCTGAAGCCCCAAAAGAGTGGCACACAATTTCAAACAGGTCTAAAATTTGGTTCAGCCATGAGTGCCTTAATACAAAGCACTCTTTAGCAGAAAAGTAGCTGTCATGTAGAGACTTGAAGCTTCCTGTAGTTCCTAAGTAATAGTTCAGGCCAACAAGAACATGTAAAGCTTTGATCAGAGAGAAAAGGAAGCAAGGCAAAGGGGCACATGGCAATCCTTCAAAGCTGCTTGCAGATGGGAGACACCTCCAGTAAAAGCTGACCAGGCTGTGCTCTGGATACTTAGCCTGATTCAGCTGCAGTAACATTGGTGTCTAAGTCCCAGCAGATGCAAGACACTTCTTCCTGGAAGGATCCAGCAAATATATTGCAGTGGGCAGTTCTAAAACATCCTTGGGGCCCTAGATGACTCTCTTCTGGGCAGCAAAGAGGAGGTTAAATAGAGCCAGTGAAATGATGTTTCTTCATCACCTGCATACCAAGGTTTAACTGCACCCAGCAGGAGTTCTCCACCTGCACCAAAAACAGCCTCTATTTTGCTCCATTGTGCTCAGCTGCAGAGCATACCCAAAACCGTAGGAGCTCTACTGCCAAGAGGGCACTCAGGAGCAATTGTGTCAGCTACCTGGCTTATCTCTTTATTCCAGAAATCAACTAGGGATTCGACAGGACTGCTAGAATGAATATGGAGAAAGAAGACCACCCAAGACTCTCAGAGCACCTACTGTTCTGAGCCACAGGTTGCCAGAGGAGCCTTGCCAGCTTCTCTCCCACTCTGGAAACATGAGGCATTTCTTGAATGCTCATGATTCCTCAGTTACAGTAGTTTGAGGGTGCTTTTTATGATGACCCAACCTCTAGGTACTCTCCCATGCTTTCCAAGCCTTTTCAGAGCTATTGTTATTAAACATAGTTCTATACCAGTCTCTAGCCAAAGCTCTCTGAACAGTTTACAGTGGCACATAAAATGTTATAAAAAGACAATATAAAACACAGATAACAATAAAACCATCCTAGAGCAAAGAAAGTTTAGTATTGTCTGGAAATGGCAGAATGAGCCAGAAAAGGCTCTCATTTTCACAATTCTGCTATACTACAGCACCCCCTTGTGGTTGTTTATCGCAGTATACAGTATAAAGGTAAAGGTTTCCCCTTGACTTTATGTCCAGTCATGCCTGACTCTAGGGGGCGGTGCTCATCTCCGTTTCCGGGCCAAGGGAGCCAGCGTTTGTCCACAGACAGTCTCCGTGGTCATGTGGCCGGCATGACTAAACACCGAAGTACACGGAACACTGTTACCTGCCCACTGGAGTGGTACCTTTTTATCTACTTGTATTTGCATGCTTTTGAACTGCAAGGTCGGTAGGAGCTGGGACGGAGCACGGGAGCTCATCCCGTGTGCAGATTCAAACCAGCGACCTTTCGATCAACCAGCCCAGCAGCACAGCAGTTTAAACCACTGCGCCACCTGCAGTCCCTATACAGTATAGAAAGACAGAATTAGGAAGCGGGTGCCCCAGTAAAGGGCATTATGTAGAGAAGCCCCAAATCTCTCGATTAATTACAGGGAAGAGGAAACAGCTGGGTTCAGAGTCAGCTCTCCCCACTGGCAATTTTTTAAAAAATCTTCCACCACCCCCCCCCCCTATAATTTGCGGTAGGCTCTACCCTAGGGGAAATAATAAGAAAGGTCAGCATCTCTCCCTAAGATGATTAAAAAGGAATACAGGTGGCAGCTCACTTGAAAAAATGACTTAGGGAAACTAGTATGCTGGATTAATAGAAACTTTACCTCACATGTTAATTTTATGCACACCATGATCCCCCCCCACCCCCACCCCCAGGCATGAAGGAGCCTGTGAGCTCCAGCCCCATTGATAGGCTCCAGGTGTATCATGTGGAGCAGACCAAGACCCCATGCAGAATGCATCTCTGTACAAACAAATACTTTAATTTCTGCCTGATTCCCCCTAGAGAGAAGGTCGTTGCACACACACACATACACATGCATCTTCAGGAGAGGAAGACATACAATCATGGTTGTGACTCATGCAAGTGAAAACAGACCACTCCCCTCCACTGAGTTTCAGTCCATGTTGCCACTGCAAAACTGTATTTCAACCATTTGGAAGTGCAGTGCTATATATGCTAATGTGTGAGCAAATATAATGGATTGCAGTTCTGAACAAAGATATACAGGATTGTCCTGTCAATAAACAATAAGCAAACAGTTCTTTAACTGGTTTTCAGCTATATAACTCTACTCAGAATTCAGTTCCATTAAACATAGTGCCATGTAAGTGTATGTAAAATTGCAGCCAGACTCTTCTAGATTTTAGCCCATTGACCAGTCAATTAAATATCAGAGCCTTCACACAGCTGCCTTTTTGGAGATGCCAGTGAAACTGTCTTTTTTTTTTCTTTTTGCCTTTCTTTCTTTTTTGAGGCAAAATAATCTCCCCTCAAAGCCCACCAAACTACTCTTAAAATTCATAGTGATGATGATGATGATGATGATGATTTCATTTCTATACTTAAAATGTGTCCTCAATCTATTTACTACAACAATAACAAAAGATTGCAGACTTAAGTTCTTAGAAAATTGCAGGGAGAAGCTTCTTATAAAACAACCACTTTTTATTCTGGCTCTGCTTTTGTGCCTTTAACAGCCTTTAACACAAAATGAATTGAGGTGGTGAATATTTTCAAGACATGAAGAGATAAGGTTTTTACTTTGCATGTGTTGTTTGCTGTTAAAATAAACTCTATTCAGCTCAGTAGTCACAGATTATGGATGTCTGTTTTCATGAGAACTAGGAAGGGTTTTCTTTCTTCAGACCAAAAGTTGCTTGACAAATACTGTATTCCTTAGCATGCAGGGCTTCTCTACATGAGGTTTTTAATCCCCCATTTAACCAACACTCCTCCTCTCAGATTCTCTATGGTCTTACAGCAGAACCTTTTCACATACTTTTGTCTGAGGTTTTGCTTTCTCTCCCTTCCTAGACATTCTAACACTCAACCGTAAAGTGGCACTGCAATTGCGGCAGTACACATTTGTTTTAGCACAATTTAGTGTGATAGCCAGAAAATAATTGACTTTCCTTCCTTTAGGAAAGTTCAGAAATACTTGGAAAGCACAAGAGACACCCCAACAAATCATGACATCATGCAAACCGCCATACATGAGGAACCATGAGCCCAAAGTATGCAAGAGAGAATTAGATAAATGCCTTGTGTAGAGAAGACCGCAGAGGAAAAGCCCTTTGACAGAAGGGAAAATGAAATTATCCTGTGTGTGTGTGTGTGTGTTACCCAGAAGCTTCTGGGAACCCACATCAAACCTTCCACATATCTTTCGTCTTACACAGGGCTTTTTTTGTCATAGAACGCACCGGAACGGCATTCTGGCACCTTTTTTTGACGGATTTTTCCATGTGAGGGGATAGCAGGTTGGCAGCAAAAAGCATTAAGATAGTGCCTGCGGGCTGTGTGTGTGTCCACGCTGTTTATGAGGGCGCTGCTTGGCTCTGGACGCTGCTCAGCTTGGGATCGGTTGCCGGCGGCAACCATTATGTTTATGTGTGTGTAGAGTGACTGGCTATGTGCAGAAGGTAAATAAGTTCTTTATTTCAAAAAAAGTTGGTGAATTGAAAATCTTTTTTAGTGTAAAAGTGTGACCCCAAGAAGTGAGTTCCGGCACCTTTTTTTTTTACAAAAAAGCACTGGTCTTACACTTGTTTGCACAAAGCTACAGGGACATGCATTAGGAAAACAAGGAAACCATATTTTTCTGACAAACAAGGCCCTGAGGAAATCTCTCAGAATTTTATTTGCTGATTTATTATATTTTTATCCTGCCCTTTTTCTTCCAAGGAACTCAAAGTGGCTTCAATCAGTCTCCTCCCCATCTCAATCCTACCCCCACAACAATAGCCTTGTGAGGTAGGCTGGGCTGAGAGTGACCAACGCAAAGTCATGTGTGAGCTCCAAGGCTGAGTGGGGACTAGATCTCAGATTCCTGTAGTCCCAGGCCCATACTTATAACCACTACACCACCCCGGCTCTCCGAATTAATGCTGAATATTTTGACTCTGAAACAGCTTCTGTTCAGAGGGGGGAAATTGAACAGAACACCAGAGATCATGGTTTGCTTTGATGAGCAATAACGTAACCCTGACATTTAGAACGCCAGATAGCCACCACGTGAGCTGAATATACAAAGCCACGAAGAAGCCAGCAGCCATTTCAGCCCAGCTGAGGGAGAGCAGGGCCCTGCCTCATGCCCCGTTGAAAGCCTTCTCTGTGAAGCACCCTCTTCCCTCAGCGGATGTTTGAACCAGGGAGATAAGAGAGCAAGAGGGCGCCTTTCCTCCAGCCCTGCTAAAAGAACAGGGTTAGATACCTCGCTGCCATTTTCTAATTCTCCTTTGCAAGTCCCCATCACCACCACTACCACCAGCAGCCCTTGCAGTAATGACCAAGATGGGACTGGGAACTCTGTGGAAATCATAGGTGCTCCTGGCGCTGCTCACCAGTTGTTCCTGCACCCAGACCAGCTCCCTGTCTGTGCCTTTTCCAAGGATGCAGGGAGCAGGCCGGCAAGTGCAGTAACATGAACTTTACCAGTTTGTAATTCGGTTAAGCAAAGGTGCCTGAAGAAGTCCTCCTCCTCCAAAAAACAAAAATCCTCCAAAAATGAACTGCTTTCATTCCATGCGCAAAGGTAGTAATGGCAAATGCCTCAAGAGCACCAACAGCAACCCCAAAGCCCTTGATGACAGGCATGGCTTTCATGGGGCAGCTCCTGTTTGGCTCCAGGTTCAGCACAACCACTGCTGGCAAAGCTGCTCTATGCAACTCACTCTCGTTGAACTAGCAAAAGGACAGATGTGGCGAGGCAAAACCTTCCACCAACAGGGCAGCCTCTATTTTCCTCCTTTTATCTGCTGCAAATACCTGCTCCAGAAGAAGCACCTGCTTGTCAAGCCCTGCTGGGCAGCAGCTGCCAAGAGTCCAAAGCGAGTGGTATGTGCAGATGAAGGGGTGGGCAAGGACCAGAGCGTGTCCTCCTCCATCCATAAAATGGCAGTCGCGCTGCTGCCAGGCCCTCCAGAGGCAGTGAGCTGCCTGCCTGGGTGTGCAGGAGCCACCCCGCAGAAGGCCCTGCCCACTGGCCCCCTCACTCGCCCACTCACCTACGGCTGGCAGGACTGCGATGGTCTTCACATCACTCACTGCACGCTTGATGTTCTCAGGAATCTCATTGCTGGAAGCCAGAAGGGTAGAAGTCATTATGCAGAACCTGAGCCCAGAACTGAGCCCCGGGCGCAAAACACTGCTCAGCTCCCTCCGTTACGGCTGGAGGAGTGCAGTGACCTGCCCCTGCTGGCACCTGCAGCACAGAGTGGCGCTAAACTACTGGCCACTTGTGCTAGTGAAGGGAGCCGAGATCATGGCAGGCCCACCTGTGATTCGGAGGCCTCCCCGGGGCTGTGGAGCACTGCCCACCGAAGCGAAACGGCAGCAGATCTCCAGTGCCTGAATGGAGCCGCTGTGAGTTAAGCTCCCATGGCCTGCAGCCCACTTTGTCCCATGCGCGAGAGCTGATTCCACGAGAGCTTGGTGAGTCCTGAGCTTTGCGAGCTGCATGGGGAGAAGGGCTAGCCAGTGCAGCAAAGGCACTCCAGGGGAAGGCCCAACTTCTTCTCCACGAAGAGACGAGGAGGGCCCAAAGGGGACTGTGCCCTGCCACAAGGGCGCAATTTTTACCTCTGAAGACAGATGGGATCCTGTGTTCATGCATAAGGATCAGAACACACCCTAACCCAGAAATGTACCATCTGCTGTGATCTGAGCATGCCCTAGCCAGATCCCGTCGCTTCAGTGCTCCTCCACAAATACTGGCAGTTTATGTGTTAAGGCAAAAGGCCCACCTGATTTTTTAAATTTTAAAATAATGTCTCAAAAAGTTAGAAATTCAGGAGGAGCAGGGAGCCTGCCCGGTCCCAAGAGAGGTGTCCATGAGCACTCTTGTGTCATGTTAGAGATCTGAGTTCATGTGTATGTGAAGAAACGTCCATTTGCAGTTTGGAGAGAAAGAGGAAAGAAACAGTGGTTGCAGAAAGAAGAAAAGGCCTTGAGGATTCTCAGGGAAATGGAATGAGATCACATGTCTGCTGTCTGATAGATATTCCTGTTGACCAATTTTGCTTTGCTCTACTTATACATGGTCAGTTGGCAGATACTGCAAAAACACTGTAGGTTTCCAGTGCTTTACCCCAGAGAAGCAGCTCTGGCCTTCGTCCTACCCTGTATAAGTACTTTTGCAGATGCAGCAATGGGAAGTCCCGCTCTGTGAAAGCTAAGGCTGCTTGTTTCCTGAACATGTCTTCCTGTTTAAGGAAATGCCCTCATCTGCAGGGAAATAATTTCCCCACGCAAAAGGAAATTCCTAATCTGTGAATCCAGCCTTGCATCCACGCAGGGAGGGGGAGTGATGTTCTGCAAGGAGCTGAGAGAGACAAAAACAAGGCCTTTCGCTTTCATTACAGGTGACTGTGCTCACCACACTCTTCTGTGCACACTCAAAACACAGATGGGTATTTTTTTCTAACACGGTAGCTCCACCATGTGGCAATTCTGAGAAACCCACAGATGCCGAGTGATGTGAAATATGCAGGGCTGTGCCTGCTCCCACAGTTCTTGAACAGTCTCATAAAGGAGAAAAGACACAAAAGAACCGTGCACCTCTTCCTCCTTCTGTGTCCATCTCTTCAGCATTACGACTCTCTTGCACATTCCTTGGTGGCAGCGATCAGTGGGGCTGGTGGTGAACTTGAATGATGGTGTGGAAGGTGGAGCCAAGGGAGTCATAAGAAGCATGCCAGCCTTTGAACACCCAACACCCAGCAACCCATACCACAGAGAGGGAAAACTCAGGCACAGAAACATGCAGAGGAGTGGATGCAGAAAGCACACAGCTTAATTGTCTTGTCCCCACTGTACCTCTCATTTCACAGATAAGTAAGTGTTCTGAAGACCATGAATGTCCCCAGAGTGGGGAAGAACAACCAAAATCCATCATTTCACATACTGTAACTGCAACACCAATAGCAATAATGAGCTATTCAAAAGCGCTCCTTTAGGGCCACATGTTTTGGTTCCAGCCACAACCATGTTGCATTGAGAAACAAATTGAATCAAGAGTGATACAACACAGTCCACACAAAACGCTTTTTGGGAACAGCTCCACTGCACAGAGAATCTCATCATTTTAGGAGCAGGAGTGGAAAGGGAAAAGCCATACAACCCCACAAGGACAATGACAGCAATAAACCTTGCCCCCTTCCTCCTTGGGGAAGAAACTCAGGGAGCTAAAGGCTCAAGTGGTCTTCTCATCAATCTTACTGGTCCGAGGATTTGGGCCAGGAAGGGACAGGATGGCCTCCGAGGTGAACGACTGGCTTAGGGTGTGGTGCCAGAAGGAATGCTTCAGGTTCCTCGACCACGGCACTCGTTTTCTTGCCAATGGACTTCTGGCAAGGGACGGGTTACACCTCACGAGGATGGGGAAAAGGTCCTTTGGAGATGCTCTAGCGAGCTTCGTCCGGAAGACTTTAAACTGAGCCGGGGGGGGGGGCGGTTCAGGCCCCCCAGTAACGTGTCTGCACTGGACAAGTGTGGGGAGAGGATCAGGGCTCTGGGAGCAGGGTTTTAGAGGTACTGCAGGGACTGACAGGTCTCCTACAGAGACGGGCCAGGTATCAGGGAGGATGGGAGGAAGGAGGAGGCTGGGAACTCCAAGGAAAGGAAGCAATGGGAAGGAGTTGAGGTGCATGTGCACCAATGCTAGGAGCATGGGTAATAAGCAGGAACAACTTGAAGCTCTCCTGTATGACCTGATGGAAATCACAGAAACTTGGTGGGATGAAAGGCAAGTCTGGAATGTGAACATAGAAGGGTATCACCTTTTTAGAAAGGACAGGAAGGGAAAGAGGGGTGGGGGCATAGCTTTATATGTCAGGGAAGGAATAGGATGCAGTGAGATAGAATGCGGCACAGATGGGGATTCGGTAGAGGCAGTCTGGGTGAAATTTAGGGGTTTTGACAGGGAAAGAGACCTGACAGTGGGGGCATGTTATCGCCCTCCAGGTCACCTTGAGACCCTGGATGATGTCCTGACAGGCCAGATTCTAAGGATATCTCGGGGGAGAGACACAGTAATTATGGGAGATTTCAATCTCGCGGATATTAGTTGGGAGACTCACTCGGCGGTGACAGCCAGGTCACTTCGCTTCCTAGAAGCTATCGAGGGAGGGTTTTTCACACAGAGGGTCCAAGAGGCGATGAGGGGGGGAAACATCCTTGACTTGGTCTTGACCAATAGGGAGGAGGTGATAGATGAAGCACAGATTAGGGGAGCTCTGGATGCGAGTGATCACTCCATCCTTTGCTTTGAGATCAGGGGACTGGGGAGCAGGTCGAGCACTAGAAGCTGGGACTTCTAGAGGGCCAACTTTGGCCAACTGAAGCACAGACTGGAGAAAGTCTCCTGGGATAGGTTACTGGAAGGTAAGTGAGTTGAGGAGGGTGGATAGCACTCAAAAGGGAGGTTTTGGAGGCGCAAGCCTTGACGATACCTCTAGTCAGTAAGGTGGGGAGGTAGAGGAGAGCGCTGCCATGGATGCGAAAGGAGGTGGTTAGAGGGATTGGACGAAAGAGGAACCTCTGTAGGAAATGGGTACTGGGGCAAATAGACCAAAGGGTATACCGGGAGGAGGAAGCCCATTGCAGAAGGATTCTTTGCAAGGCTAAGGCTGATTAGAAGCTGAGATTTGCCAAGAATATCAAGAGCAACAAAAAGGGCTTCTTTCAGCATTTAAATAGGAAGAGGAAGGGGAGACAAGTGGTGGGACCACTAAATAAGGAGGAAGGAGATCCAGTGACTGATATGAGGGAACAGGCACAGATGCTAAATGACTATTTTGCCTCTGTGTTCTCCCCAAAGCAGGACGGGGGATATCTGCATAGGAGATTAGATGAGGCTGGGGATTTAGGGGCACAGATTAGAGTCACCCCCCCTTGAAGTCGAGGAGTTCCTCAGGGCATTGGACATTACAAAGGCGCCAGGCCCTGACAGGTTACACCCGAGAGTACTAAGAGAGTTGGCAGGGGTTCTCTCACGCCCACTGGCCTCCATTTTTGAGACCTTGTGGAGAACGGGTGAAGTTCCAGAGCACTGGAGGGTGGCATCAGTGGTCCCAATTTTCAAAAAGGGTAGTAGAAGGGACATGGGGAATTATAGACTGGTTAGCCTTATGTCCATTGTAGGAAAAACAAGGGAAAGGCTCATAATAGAGAGAGATCTAGTGATGCTAGATAGGGAAGGGAGGCTGACAGCCACACAACACAACTTCTGCAAAAACAGGTCCTGCCAGACAAACCTTGTGGAATTCTATGACAAGGTTTCGAAATGGCTAGATGGAGGGGATGCAGTGGATGTGGTATACCTGGATTTCAGCAAGGCTCTGTCCTGGGACTGATCCTGTTTAATCTTTTCATTAACGACACGGAAGAAGGGGTGAACAGTCTGCTGATCAAATTCGCAGATGACACTAAAACTGGAGCAGTAGCCACAACTTAGGAGCAAGTACTCCAGATCCAAAAGGATCTGGACAGACTGTGGAAGTGGGCAGGAGACAACACGATGGCATTCAATGTGGATAAGTGCAAGGTCTTGCACTTGGGGCATAGGAATAGCTGTCATAAGTACAGGTCAGGGGACAAGTGGCTGGAGAGCAGCACTTGTGAAAGGGAGCTCGGGGTGCTGGTTGACTGCAGGCTAAACATGAGTCAGCAGTGTGATGCGGTGGTCAAGAGAGTGAATGCCACCCTTGGTTGCATAGCCGGAAGTGTGGCTTCTAGATCAAGAGAGGTATTACTACCTCTCTATACGACTCTGGTGTGCCCGCAACTGGAGTATTGTGCTCAGTTTTGGGCCCCTCGTTACAGGAAGGATATAGCCAGGTTAGAGTCAGTGCAGCATAGGACCACAAGGTTGGTGGCCGGTTTGCAGGGGATGCCGTATGAGGCGAGACTAAGGGAACTGGGTCTCTTCAGCCTGGAGGAGACTCAGAGGGGATATGTTGGCAACATACAGGTATGTGAGAGGATGTCACACGGAGATGGGTAGAGACCTGTTCTCCCCTGCAGAGAAGGGCAAGACGTGCTCCAATGGAGCAAAGCTCAGGGAGCTCAGGTTCTATTTGGATGCCAGGAAGCACTTCCTGACAGTCAGGACCCCGAGGGTGTGGAATGGGCTTCCACGAGAGGTCGTTGAGGCCCTATCGGTGCGGGTGTTCAAGGATAGGCTGGGCATGCACATGGTGGGCATGTTGTGAGCGGAGCCGTCTGATGCCGGAGGTCAGACTAGATGGCCCGGGAGGCCCCTTCTGACTCGCTCTGTTTCTATGTTTCTATGTTTCTTCAGATCCTTGGAGCGCAGCAGCCAGTTTTCAGAACATCAAAAAAACATAGAATCATAGAACAGAAGAGTTGGAAGGGGCCAAGAAGGCCATTGGGTCCAACCCCCTGTTGGTACAGGACACCAAGTTACACCACCCCACTCAGTTGACCGTCCAGTTTCTTTTTGACTGTCTCTAGTGTGGGAGAGCCCACCACCTCTCTAGACAGCTGGTTCCACTGGTGTATTGTTCTGACAGTGAGAAAGCTTTTCCTGATGTCCAGCCTGAATCTGGGTTGCTGCAACTTGAGTTGATTATTCTGTGTCCTACACTCTTCATTCTTATCTTCATTCTGTCTCCTAGGGTGTTTGCTATTCCACCCAGTTTTGTATCGTCTGCAAATTTGATTATCTTTAATCAAATGATTTTACTTCCTCCTCCAAATCATTAATAAAGATGTTGAAGAGCACTGGGCCCAGGACTGAACCCTGTGACCACCCCACTAGTTGCCTCCATCCAATTTGAGAAGGTGCCATTGATGGTCACTCTTTGTGTCCGATCCAGCAGCCAATTTTGGATCCACCTAATAGTTTTCCATCTAGTCCAGTTTTTGCTAATTAGCTTATCAAAATGTTGTGTGGTACTATGTCAAAAGCTTTGCTAAAGTCTAAGTAGATTATGTCCACAGTGTTTCTTCTGTCCACTTGGGAGGTTACCCAGTCAAAACATGAAATTAAATTAGTCTGACAGGATTAATTTTTGATAAATCCATGGTGACTTACTTACTTACTTACTTACTTACTTATTAAAACATTTATAGGCCGCCCCATTGCATCAAAGCCTCGGGGCGGCTTACAACGCCTCGGGGCGACTTCTATTAATCACTCATTTTCTTCAAGATCCTTGCAGACTGAATTTTTAATAATTTGCTCCAGAATTTTTCCAGGGATTGAAGTCAGACTAACTGATCTATAATTCCCAGGTTCATCTTTCCCCCACTTTTTGAAGACAGGGACAACATTAGCCCTTCTCCAGTCATCTGGCACTTCTCCTGAAGATAATAGCCAGTGGTTCTGACAGTTCCTCCGCTAGCTCTCTTATGACTCTGGGATGGAGCTCATCAGGCCCTGGAGACTTGAAAGTGTTTATTCCATCTAGGTATTCCTTGACCATGTCTGTCAATCTTGGGCTGCCATCTCTCACTTTCAGCTTGTACTTCCTCTTGGTTGTAGATTTCCTTGTGGGAGGAGACGGAGGCGAAGTAGGAATTGAGCGCCTCTGCCTTTTCTTTGTCATCTGTTATCACTCTGCCATCCCCTTTAAGTAGCTGGACATCCTTCTCTTTCTCATGTCTTTTGTTCTGGATGTTTCTGAAGCTTTTCTTGTTGTTCTTAGCATCCCTCGCTATTCTCAGTTCATTTCCTGCTTTAGCCTTCCTGATGCCATCCCTGCAACTCCTTGCTTTTTGTGTATACTCTTCCTTTGTGGCCTGGCCCTGCTTCCACTTCCCATACATGTTCTTTTTTTCCTTTCATTCAGGCTGTCACTTAACTTTTTGTGGAGCCACGTGGGCTTCCTCTGCTGTCTTCTACACTTTTTCTTGATGGAATTGTTTGTAGTTGTGCTTGGAGATTCTTCTTTTTCCAGATATCCCACCCTCTTGGGCTCCTCAGGGGTGTGTTGCCATGGCACTTCACTTACCATTTTTCTAAGTTCTTTAAAGTAGACTTTCATGAAGTCCAGGATGTGTGTTTGGCTCCAGTTACTCTTTGTCTCTTTTATAATTGAGAATTCAAGTATTGCATGGTCACTTTCCCCCAGAGTTACCATGGTTGTTATTTTGTCCACCAGGCCATCCCTGTTAGTATTAAATCAAGGATACCTGCTCCTCTCATACCTTCTTCTACTTATTGCTGGAGAAAGTTGTCAACAAAGCATGTCAGGAATCTCTTGGAAGGGCCATGCTTGGCACAATTTGTCTCCCAGCATATATCAGGGAAATTGAAGTCCCCCGCGATGACTTCATCATTCTTCCTGGAAATGCTGGCAAGCTGCTTTTCGAAGGTTGCATCCTTGTCCTCTTTTTGACTGAGTGGTCAGTAATAGATGCCAATAACTGTTTTTATTATTTTTCGCTCCCTTTAAGTCAGATGCTTTGAATGGGGCTACTAAGTTCCTCTTGTATTTCTGTGCAGATTTATGTGTCTCTTATGTATAGTGCAACTCCACCTCCCTTTTTGTCTTTTCTATTTTTCTAAAACAAAGCCACCCTTTTGCTTACCCACCCTAATACTAGCATGTGGTCTTTGCACAGGATTTTAAAAGATGTAATACTTGGTAAACCACAGCTGGGGGGGAGGGGGGGAGGGAGAGTGAGTGAGCAGACTTTTGAACAGTTTACTCATCAGTTAATTACAAATCTTTTCTTAAAGATAAATTGATATAACCAGAAAGAGACACAATACCCACTCTTCCATCCTGTAATATTCATCAAACTTCTAAGCACCTAGTGTTATGTGAGCTTGCAGAATTATACCGTTCTATACCATTTAACCAAATACAGTATCTTTATTGGTAGAACACAGCATCTGTAAGTGGAGGCAAATAATAAAACAAAAATGTTAGCTTCTTTATTCTGGGCATTAAAGTCATGAAGCTGATTTAACTAAGAATCAGTACACAAAGCATGAAAGGCCAGTTTTTTAAATCAGATTGGAGATTTTTTTCTCTCTTTTTTGCTATAAGAATCATACAATCCTATACAAGATACTTTTGGGGAAGTGGCTTGTACTGTGTTCAGCAGGCCTTGCTGCAGATAGGTTTGTGCAGGATTACAGCTCAAGGCTTAAAAGGCTCCTTCCACAGTGCTGTGATTCTCTGCTCAGCAGCCCTTCTAACCTGAGGGAACCCGGACAGGTGCCAGTGGAGCAGAAACAGGCCGTGGAGGAGCAGGAGGGGAAAGCTAAATCTGCAAATTCCCTGCCACCAGGCTATTATAGTTGGTAACCTGTATAAATGGTAAGTTGAAAACTGCAGGATTTCTCTAAATGTATCTTAATACTTATCCTAGTATTGCTTCCAGCGGCTGTGAATCTTCCAAGATCTTGGGAATCTTCAGTGGTTGGGAATCTTCCTTCCAAACTAAATCCCATCCCCTCCCCACCTGCCCTGCCAGCAACAAAGGAAAACTCCTGCATGATCAGGTAGCCATATCTTGTGCCTGCTTAGTAGCAGCTCTATCCTGTCTCAGTCACACTTCTTGCTTGGACTTGGCAGATACTCCAGCTGCTGTAAAAGCACCCTGTTGCTTGAAGGAATGCAGTTCATTTGCCGTGAGGTGCCAGTGGATGAATGGTGCGCAGTCACTGCAGGATGCTGTCCAGCCACCTGCCACCGGGTTGAGCTCTGAACTGCAGCAAAGATGCCCTCGTAGCATCGATTTTGCCAGGGCTTGGCGAGAGAGGAATCTGCGACGATCTTGGCCTCGTGTGTCCCAAAGCAGTTCCAGGCTTGCCTGCTTTCCAATGGGCCATCCTCATTTTCGGCAGAAGAACCAGTAGACGCCACCAGAGATGACCAGCAAAGGCACCACAACCAGTGCTACAATCCAGTAGCGAGAATTCTCTGCAATAGATAACCAGACATTAGGTGACAGTACTTACAGAAGCACAAGAAAGCAAGTCCCAGGACCATGGAGGGCAACTATCTCCATGGCTGACTGAATTGCAGGATCAGGCTGAGCATTATTTGTTCCCCCAACAGCTTCCAGTCGGATGCCTCTGAGAAGCACACCAGGGAAAGAGCGATGTGGTAGACATCTCCACGTTTGCTTCTAGAAAACAATGGGAATACTGAGGCACACAAAATTATACAGACCCACTTCATAGAACACTGCAGCCCATTTTGGATTAATTACCGTATTTTTCGCTCTATAAGACGCGCCTAGTTTTTAGAGGAGGAAAACAAGAAAGAAAAAAAATATTCTGAATCAAACGGGCACATAATCACAGGCACATTCCCCATCACTTCCCCATGGGCTGCACATCTGACAGACTTACTGCACACACATATTCGCCCTATAAGACGCACAGACATTTTCCCTTACTTTTGAGGGGGGAAAAGTGAGTCTTATAGAGCAAAAAATACGGTAATTTCTGGGCCGCACAGAATATGCCAGGTGCTATTATGAATACATAGCCTTGTCTTGCAAATTATGTCTTGCAATTATGTCTTGCAAAATTGGTCAGGGAGATGTAGGTGAAAGTGAACGCTTGAATGACCTTCCCTGGCTGGATCAAGGCAGGGGTTGCACAGCAGACAATGGGTTATACAAGGGTTGTTTCACTCTCTAATAATCTAGAGTCTGTTGTAGAGGTGCACAACTCTTGAGAAGCCACAAATGGGCATGAGTGGAAGAAGAAGAAATACAAAGTTGGAAAACAAAGGTGGAGAGCCATGTTTTTCCTACCTTCAAACAGGATGTCAACCGGTGCTGAATTCTTGCCATAAACATTACGCGCTACACAGTGGTAAGTCCCGTTATGGGATCTTTGAGCTTCATGGATTATTATTGTCCTATTGCTGTCTGAGAACTCCACTTGAGCTTTGGAGGGGAGGTCCCATGAAAACTGTGGAACGGGCTTTCCTTCAGCTTTACAGGTCACTGTGAGGTTTGTACCAGCTTTGTACAATATGTGATCTTTCGAGATGCTGACATAGTAAGGTCTGCCTGCAATAAGGAACAAGAGAGTTGATATGTTGCAGAAGCATGGCTATCCCTGCATGGGAATGGCATACAGCAGCGCAGGGGCACAGGGAAACCCACCGCAACTTTCAGATATCCCTCTGGAGACAGGAAGCCCGGCACTGGAGACAGCTTGATAGCGCTTTCATTGCCCAGTCATTGGGGCACTGCTGTCTAGGGGTTCTATGATGTACTTAAAATGGAGCAGCTGTGAGAGACCTTTGAAACCTCAGAAGCAGCCATTCCAGCCATGACACTGGAAATAAGCATTACCACACCATGGTGCTGACTGAAGTCAACATAAGCCCCACAATGCCACATCAAACAAAGGAGCTGTGCTTAGTCCATTATATCCTGCTGTCCTTTAACTTTGCTGAGCCCCAAGAACCAAACCAAGAGGATCCCACTTGTCTGATGTCCCATCATAGACAAGGAGAGTAAAGAGAGCCTGGCTGAATGGCTGGATTCATAGACTGCTGGTTTCTTGGCATGTTTCCAGAGAGCTAAAGGTGATATGGTAACGCCTGATGGAGTAGGCATATGCCATAGCAGTTTCATTATTCAAGCCTCTCTCCTGTTCTTGCTCGGAATATGCACACTCATTGCACAATAGTCAAACAGATTTTGCAGGGTTTTGTAAGGCTTCAAATACCTGCACACCCACAAAGAGGAAGGAAAAGATCTCCTTTCACTCATCCCTGAGTGTAGGACCGGAATAATTAGTCCAAGCTGCAACAATCCAGATTCAGGCTAGATATCAGGAAAAGTTTCCTCACTGCCAGAGCAATATGACAGTGGAACCAGCTGCCTAGAGAGGTGGTGGGTTCTCCCACCCTAGAGACATTCAGAAAGAACCTGGCCAGCCACCTGAGTGGGCTGGTGTAAGTGGTCGTCCTACACCAGCAACGGCTTGGACCCAACGGCCTGCTTGTCTCCTTCCAACCCTGCTGTTCTATGCATTGATGGAACAGGGGGAGCAACAGGCCAGAATGCACAGTGGCTGGATCACGTTCAGCTTTCCTAAGAAATGACTGCCATCCTCTGACCTGTGAACCTCACTGCCCTCCATTTGCCAGAGCAAATCTTCAGAAAACAAACATGTGCCTGACTGCTCCCCACATGGCCCTTTGACATTACAGGCAATAGGCAAAGCTCATCCGCTGTCCTGCCAAGGGAACTCACCCACGATGCCCAAGGTTGTGTTTGCACTCTTTTCCAGCACTTCTGAGCCCACCTGGACATTGGCCACACAGAGGATCTCAGCTCCATCATCCTGCTGCAGACTAGGTACAAAGTTGTATTCCACCAATAGGCTGCTGTAGCTACTGTTCAGGATATCACCACCTCTGCTCAGGGTGATGTTGATGTTACTTGGGATGGTGCCTTGCACTCTCAAGACAGAGCTGCACCGAATCCTCTCATGGCGGCCATCCACAATCTCAGCAGGCACATGGATAGCCGGAGTGGAGAATCCTGCAGTAGGAGCAACAAAGTTATGGTTAACGAGCACTTGGGAAGGTTACTGGGCTTGGTGGGGCTTGGACCCCCAGCCTGCTAGCTCTAGCAATGCCCCCAGTAGCTCATGGAGTCTGAAACGTCCATACAGGATGACAGTGATGCTGGAGGTTGGCTGAACCGTCTGTGACAGGTGAATTCACGGCATGTGGATTCAGTGGGTCAAGCCCAGCTTACTTGGATTTCCAGTGTGGGCGATCCAAATGTCTCTGGCAGGACACAGTCTCTTGGGGGCTTCTCCACAAAGATGTTACTGTGTCACGTCTGTCCTTTCCAAGGAGGCCCCCCTGGCTCAGGTCCACCTCTCTTGCCCAGATTGCCACCTGAGAGGGCTGCTCAGCATACCTTCGCTATGAGCCACCTCACTTTTGGGGGAAACAGCATACACATGAGGTTGCTTTTAAAAAAGAAAGTGGATCTCCACATCTAGAGAAGCAGTGCTCTGGCCAAGCCTGAGCACCTTGCGACCCAAGGCGAACCAGCCTACCGACCTGGAATAGCAGCCCCACAGGGACTCAAGGAAACTTCTGATTTCAAGAGGCCAAATATGTGTGAGATCCATGCACAAATGCCCATTTTTAAAAATTGAAAAGCCACTTCTGGGGCTTAGACTGGGAGCTGAATAACGGCAAGGTCAGGGGCTGTTTAACCCCTTTCGATCATTTTATGCTTCACAAATATTCTGCCCAGCTGCTTCTCCCACATATAGAGGAGAAAGTCTGGAGTCCTGCCTTGTGGGGATAACAGCACTTTATGGAAGACATTTAAAAAAAAAAAACTTTATTTATTTAGAGCTTTTTCACATTTGCTGAGATACACACTGTCAACTAAGTGGGGGGGGGGTTAATGCAAAGCTTTTCATTACTTGCGTTTATATTGCAGAGCTAGACAAAGGATCAGTCCACATGATTAAAGAGCCCACCTATGGGGAACTGTGTTGGCTGCATCCTCCATATTCAGCCCTGATTGGGAGTTGGCTTATCATGTGGGTTGCATGAGGTTACATAAACAGCCCTCACACAATCCCTTCTCTGTTGCATAACTCGAGTGGTCCGGTTTACATGATACGGCAACCTCCAGCTCAGGTCCAAATGAACAAAATGGCATCTAGCATGCACTGTAGCCTCACCAGAGCTAAAACACCCACTTGTAGGCTGTTGTGCCATGAGAATCAGGCCAAAATCTCACTGCAACCAGCAGAAAAGAAAAAAAAATGCAGGTGCTGCTTTATGCCCATGACAGCTAGCAGAACTCTTGTTGGGTCTGAAGATTTCTAATAACTGATATATTTAATATGATCTGTAGCCCCAAAGCTAACACTTTGGTCCATAGTGCATACCCACCAAATATGGTGGAATGGCTTTGAATGCAGGAAGGGTGATTTTGAGAGGCAGGCAAAGAGAGGACCCTCGCACACCATTCTTCCACTGAAGCTGGCACGTTCCACCCGGCTGCTTTTTTATTAAAACAGCTAGGGTGGCCATCCATCCTATTTTGCTGTCTGTGCACAAGTCCTCTGCGTGGGCCCAAGAGCTGCCCACCCCAAGCCTGGGATAAAGATGAGGAACTGTAAGATAGCAGCCCAGTGGCCATAGAGTAACCCAGCCAACAGCACTTGGGCTGCAGACCGAGCAAAGTGAACAAGCCAGCTAGTTACAGACGTCCCCAAAATGGGAAGGTCCACATCCTGTTTTTTGCTGATACCTATCCTCTGATGAAGCAGCCGCCCCGACAACACCACTTTGGGAAACTGCTTTTCCTGCATATTGTTTGCTTGGTCCTATGGTCAGAGAAATAAGGTAAAGTGCCAGGGCTCGGGCAGGCCACTACTGACTGCTACTAGACTGTGGGAGATGGGTGGCAGGGGAGGTGGGGAGAGACTGGCACAAGTGGTGCAGGTTGCCTGGTCTAAGGAATAGGGCCCTCAGGCAATCATATCATGGTGCCACCTCCTTCTACCCCTCCTACAGTTGTATATGCCATTGCTGTAGCGGAAGAATGAGCAAACCCACCCAACGCCCTTAGCAGATCCTTTGGACCGGTGACAAGGCATGTCGCCAACAATCCTGTGAGCTAAGAAAGGAATTTCACAAAGCGGAAGTGCTTGCTTCCAATCATGAGAAGTGGAAGTGCAAATTAATTAGAACCGTTTCTGGCTTGATTGGGAGTAGCAGGATTGGGCTGGCAGGAGTAGGAGGCTCTGCATGGCAGTGGTTCCACTCCTATTTGGCCAGTCAATTCCAGAAGGTGGTGCTGGGGAACTATAGCTCTGCGCCATGGCAGCTTTGTTTTGTCCCCCATGGGCTCTGTTTTGTCCCCCATGCTTTTCAAAATCTACATGAAACTGCTGGAAGGGGTCATCAGGAGGTTTGGGCTGCGGAGCCATCAGTATGCTGATGACACCCAGGTATACCTCTCATTCACATCTACTCCAGGTGAGGCAGTGGCTGTCCTGAACCAGTGCCTGGCCAAGGTAATGGGCTGGATGAGGGCCAACAAACTGAGGCTCAGTCCAGATAAGACGGAGGTCCTTTTGGTGGGCAGTTTGGGCTTTCAGGTGAGTGATGTTGGTCCTGTCCTGGACGGGATTGCACTCCCTCTAAAGGACAGGGTCCTCAACCTAGGAGTGCTCCTCGACCCAGAGCTGTCCCTGGAGGTCCAGGTGATGGCGATGGCGAGGAGTGCTTTCCTTCAGCTTTGGCTGATCCATCAGCTGCATCCTTACCTGGACAAGTACTGCCTAGCAACAGTGACACATGCTCTGGTAACTTCCTGGTTGGATTATTGTAACATGTTCTATGTGGCGCTGCTTTTGAAAATGGTCTGGATACTTCAATTAGTACAAAATGGAGCTCCCAGACTGCTGATGGGGCCCGGTCATTATTCTCATATAACGCCAGTCCTCTACCAGCTACACTGGCTGCTGATTGAAGTTCGGGCCCAATTGGTGTTAACCTATAGGTGCTGGTGTTAACCTATAAAGCCCTAAATGGCTTGGGACCAGGATACCTGAAGGAATGTCTCCTTCCCTATATGCCCCACATCCCTTAATATTGGCAGAGAGGCCTTTGCTCCAGGAACTCTCGCTGAAGGAGGTAAACAGGGTGTCCACCTGGAGGAGGGCCTTCTCTGCAGTGGCGCCCAGATTGTAGAATGCGCTCCCCAGAGAGGTTCACCTGGCACCAACTTTATGCTCTTTTCGGCACCTGGTAAAAACCTTTTTATTTAACCATCATTTTAAGAACTAAGGATTTTAGATGTTTTAAGATTACAGTCACATTTTCTTTCTTTTTGCTTTGCTGAATTATGAGTGTTATTTATTTATTGCTTTGTTATTTATTGGTTTAATTATTGTATTACTATTGCTGATTGTAATTTTATTATTATTACTGTTTTTAATTATTGTAAGCTGTCTGGAGACATTTTATCAGGAAGGACAGGGTAAACATGTTTTAAATGAATATCGGTGCCTGAATTAGAAACCCAAAAACATCACATGTAATGCAGGCATTACTAACCTGGGACAGGACAGAACACCTAGGAAGGTCTGCACAATTCTGTTAATAGGATTTATGCAGGAGAATATTCTGGCAAGGTGAAGGTTGGACCAGTTGTCTGGGAAACAGAGAGCACTGGTAGCCTCCCAGTGAAACAAGTAGCCCAGGAGACAGCCACTGGAACCTTAGTATCAGTCAGCCTTACTGGCAGGATGGGCCCCCTGCTGCCACCTGATCTCCACTCCAGGAGGAGAGTGGGCTTTTGAGCAAAGCTTCAGGTTGGAACTGCCTGACCAGTGGCACGCACGGGGCCTTGTTTCCCCATCCCGAAAATTAGGTTTGACTGAGGAAGGGTAGGACTCCCTGCCCTCCAGGTACCGCTCAGCTTTGAGATTCTGCAAATACTTACGGTAAACGTAGACCCTCGCCCTCTTCAAGGCTTCAGGCCCTGCATTTTTGACCAAGCATAATGGTTGAAAGTTCCATTCCGTCACACTGGCGATGTGCAGAGTGAGCCATCCCTTGCCCTCCTCCTTCAGTCCTTGAAGAGATGCCTCCCAGACCATGTTATCATGATTGGCACACGATGAAGTGCAGTTCAGAATCACAGAACCCCCAAACTCCACTGCAAGCTCCTGAGGGTGGATAGTCACTCCGCAGGGGTGCACTGCAAGAGGAGAGGAGGAGCACAGGTGAGCAGGGAAGAGCAGAAGAGGAGATGGGCTCTGGCCACCCCAGCTGGGGCACTGCTCCGTCATTGCGCTGCAACAAGGCTCCCTTGCCACTTAGAGACATGGAAACACTCTGGACTTATACCCACTATGAACTAGTCCAAAGAAGGCCAACTTTGGAGGGGGACATGCTGCTTGTCCCCCACAAAATGGATCCATTTCTCCTGTCTTTCCATAGAAGGAAAACCCCTGGGTGGAGAGGCAGGAGGGAGGGAGAGGAAGGAAGCTGTAAATAGAAACATAGAAACAGAGTGAGTCAGGCCTCCTGGGACATCTGGTCTGACCCCGGGCTCCAGCTGGCTCTGCTCACAACATGCCTACCATGTGCATGTCTAGCCTTTTTGTGACTGGCAGCTTCCAGTCGCAATCCCCGCATCCCCCTGCCTTAGAGAACTTTCTGCAACTTTGCTACCAATTGAGCTGAAAACAAATGATGTCATAAATTTTTTCATTCATCATAACCTCCTGGTGTTGCACCTTTCTTTCCAGAATTCTTTAGGTTTCTTGCCATATGCATTCTGACATATGCTACTTTCACACAGGTTGTCAAAAGCCATGGAGTGGGGTAAAAAGAAAAGGATGCCTTTTCCTCACCAAACCTGACCACTTCCACAAGAAAATGCTGCATCCTTCGGAATTTGATTTTTTTTTTAAACTAGGCATCTGTGCTGTGTATCATTTGTATAACAATCACCCACAAAAATGGGGGCATGTGCATCCTATTTTGCATACTGCCGCCCACCAAAGTGTAAAAGCTGCTTTTGCATGAAAACCCTCACTCCATTCATCAAAAGCATTGTGCCTGATACCCTCAGCCGGCACCATTATCTCTGCAAATTTCATTCCCTTTGGTGGAGAAACAAAAGAATGTAGCAAGTTCCCTTGCTAAATCGATCAAAATGTAAAGGCGCCTCACACAAAAGTCCGTTCCTATTTTCTTAGGATATCTGACACAAAACTCTGCACATTTTTATTATTTACTTTATTTTATACTGCCCAATAACTGAAGCTCACTGGGTGGTGAATAACAGCAATATAAAATCAAACAGAAATAAAACCATCAAACAGTTTTAAACTACTTTTTAATAGCAAAACTAAAGCCAGTCCAACTCGGCACTGACAAGATAGTATAGCTGGTGCCAGATGAGCCTCAGTGAGGAGAGCATTCTATAATCTGGGGCTACCACTGTGAAGGCCCTCCTGCATGGAATCACCCACCAAGCCTCCCTCGAAGGTGACATTCAGAGGAAGCCCTCCAATTTTGATTGTAGTGTCTTTATATATTGTGGTTGAAAGCAGCCCATGTTGGTGATGCAGAACTGGCATTCTTAACTGGACACTGATCCATAGCATTGTTGGGTCAGCATGGTAAAGCTGAACATGTGAAGATTTCCGTGGCTTGCACCCACCACCATTTTCTATGCAGGCAGCAGGCAAGGATGGAGAAAGGATCTGAGGCCGCTCAATATTGTCCTGAAAGGGGCATAAAGTGTGCCCCAGGTGCTAATGTGGGCCATCTGCTTCCCAAAGGTGGTGAGGGGAGAAAGGGAGGCGATGGGCTGTTCAGATAGTTGAGTGTGGTCAGAGGCTCTCTTGTGTGCCTCACTCAAATAAACACTTGGTGGTTACTTCCTGTGACACCGTGTTTACTGCTATTGGAAACCGGAGAGCACAACTGGACCTACGTTCTAACAGCCTCCTCCTGGCCAAAAAGGTGAAAGGACAGGGTAGGCCAAGAGAAGAGGAAGCAGCTTGTCTGAGTCAGCGCATGGGCAGGAAAAGAGAGAAATAAGGAAACATCCTTTGGCTCCCAATCAACAGTAGCCTTACCAGCCCCCAAGGCATGAATGTTCCTGGCATCTATGCTATTTGTTTCCTTCTGCTATTGCTGCCCCTCCATGTCAGGAAATAATGCACACTTTAAAATCCCAAGGTGCCCCTGCTCACAGAACGTTCCTTCAATAAGAGGTACATGTGGCCCCACCAGCAATCCTTTCTGGAGACTCAGCAGTGGGGCTGGCTGATTGCAAAGACAAGCTCAGCATCTGCTGCGAATGCAGCCAGCCTTCCAGATGTGGCTGCCTCTGCTACCCAGGTGCCTGGGAGACAGTGTGACTCAGCCTCTGTTTTTGGAGCAGCCTCTGGCCTGGATGGCACCCCATGAACTCCAGAAGACATTGGGCAGAGCCTTCAGCTCTCCAGCACTTGGCTGCCTGGGGCATGGAGGAAAGGTTCAACAGACCTAACAATAGCACACTACCATTAAAATTAGAATCAGTACATTCTAGGGCTTCCTTCCTGTGGCTGCCTGTAACCTCTGAGCCAAGAGGATCGCAGGCACCCAACGGAGGGGCAGGCAGTGCTGAGGGTTTCCTCTGGGCTTCCCTCACCCTGCAAAAAGTCTGCTGGTAAGGAGAAGGGACTGAGGCTTGCAGGGCTGCCTCATGCCCCAGAGATGCCTCAACTCCTGCCTTTCACACCCCACAGAATGCAAAAGTCACACTTCAGAGCCCCAGCCAGTGTGGGGAGAACTGGGCTGGCTGGCCTCAAGGGCAGATGCAAGGTACTCCAGAGTCAGAGCCCCAGCTCCTAACTTTCCGCTGACTGTCTAGACAGCAGCTAGAGGTCCCAGGAATCCATGTGCAACTGCCTACAGGAAAGGCCAAAGCAGATGTGACAGGGGAGACATGGGAAGTAACTCCTGATATTTTGTCGTGCTGGTTTCTGCTGGTTTGTTTTCTCCTATCACTTAATGTGGTCACAGGGGGTCCCTGGATTTCACCAGAGCAGGAAGTGGGGAAGCATTGACTTGCAGGCCACTTTTTTCAGGCAAAAAGCTGCACAACCCCACACCCATGCCCGACAGAATCCAAGAGAGTGCTTGCCTTCACCAGTCTTTTTGGTCAAGTGAGGCTCACAACCAGCAAAATGGAGATTCAGTGCTTCTCAGAGCAATGGGAAATGAGTGGGAGCCTCTGTTTATGGAATGGGGCATGGCAGCAGAGCTCACATGGGGAAAATGCTGCCTGGTGGCAATCCAGAAGGGGCCATTGCCGTGTTGTGAGGGCAGCAGGTCCTGCTCACAGGGTGGAACTGGCAGCAGCTGTGCAGGTGGAAACCCCCCTGGGGCTGCATGCACACCATGCACACCTATCTTTTGCCTGTCAAAAAAAAAAGAAGCACCATGTTCAGCTTCCACTGACTAATGCATCATAAAATGCCTTTTGTGTTTTTTGGCACAAACTGAAAGCTCCTGAAAAAGGAATTTCTGCCCTTCCTCCCAGTTGTCTGAAGTTCTAATCCGCATGGTGTTTCTCTGGGCCACTGCAGTTCTCAGAGGAAATAGCTGCTGGAGACCTCAGATTAATTCCTCGCAGGGCAGGGCTTCCTGTCTCAGCCACTGGGCCCACAGCTCTCTCTGCTTCCAGATCCTAGTGCCCGACACAAGAGGCCCTGGGGAGCAGTGCCTCCTCAGCCCTCAGGTACTTTACTTAGATGGGAGAAATTAAAAGTGGGACCTGCAGCCAAGTGTTGCCTCTTGCCCTGTGGAGTGCCCTTTTGTAGCCACCCCCTCTCCCAGGCTTCCATCTCCCCCAGATCCATGGCTGTGCCCACTAAGGATGCTCAGTGCTCTTTGGGAGGCTTCTGCCACTGATGGGACCCACATGTCAATGGCACAGATCCGCCCCCCTGCTGGAGAGAGGGAGGCCCTTCAAAGGAGGCCCTGGACACACCCGCCGAGGCCTGAAGGGAATGCACAGGGCTGGATAGCACCCAGAGATGGATTAATTTAAAGGGTTTTAAGAGATACCAATGGCATGATGATGAGGAGGATGAGGATGAGGATGATATTAGTACTGATGAAACACATTTATACAAATCTGCAGAATACAGAAGGTTTATTGAAAATATAGAGAGTTGATTAAATAGATTAATTGATACATAGAAAGAAGATCCCAAGCCAGTGTGGTTAATATACTAAAGAGGTAAATACTAAATAATCATAGCAACATTACAAAAGACGCTATTATTAAACTATTAAAACAGCAAACAAATCAATCAGTTGACATTATGAATGCAAAATTCCAGGGCACAAAGGGACCTTTCTGCATTGGCAAAGAAACATATATGAAAGAATAACATATAATAAAGATAGCACTTCAGGGCATGTGCAGAATATATTCCTCTTACTGCTGAGCAGC
The DNA here is from genome assembly GCA_023646645.1 of Varanus salvator macromaculatus. Lineage (NCBI taxonomy): Eukaryota > Metazoa > Chordata > Lepidosauria > Squamata > Varanidae > Varanus > Varanus salvator. The sequence goes on from JAIXND010000795.1 coordinate 1,457,243, forward strand.
TTGTCCTTACACATTAAGGCTCATAGTACAGATTAGAAATTCCTTTCAGAACAGAAATTAATCAGTGCCTATTGTCAATGTTTTGAGAACAAAATATTATTTTGAAACATGCAAAGGTTGTAGGCTATGGTAGTGCTCCTGTACCTTTTCTAAAGCTCTGTTTTGACAGATCTCTTTCTACCTGACTGAAAGTCCGTGCTATCATTACTGGTACTTACCACTAAAGGTGAACTTAGGACTGTTCCCACAGATTTTCATTTTCCATTAAAGAAATACAAACATCAATATGTATCTCAGTGATGCCAGCGATTTCTGCACTTTATTTTTCTCCCCCTGAGGGGGTGAGCAGAAATTCTTAGCAGCTAGGTAGAAGGAGGCCTGATCAAAATGCTTGCAGTTTAATGGAATAAAGCACTGGAATAGTAAAATCAGTTGCTTCTGTCTTTACTTTACATGCTAATTACAAAATTGTCCTCCATACCTGACATCATCCCCAGCAATCCTGGATATGAAACAGCCCTCCCACATGGTGGGGGTTTGGAGGCTCCATTAAAGGTGGCAGTAGGAGAAAGCAAAGGCTTACCCATGGCAAACTACCCACTAAGCTTGTGCATGCCTGTGCAGTCCCCATTGGACTGAATGAGAGCAGTGAATTTCCTTCAGGGGGCTCTTCCACAAGAACATCCCGGAGGACTATCCATTCATATTCACCAGCCTGCACGAAGAATGCTGCTTGGGTATTATGTTATATTATAATTCTGTATTGGGCTCCAAATTGTCTTGTGCCGGATCTGCTTAAGAATTATTAGCTCCAATCCAGAATTAAGACAAAACCTTTGGATATAATGAGCTGGTGCAACATAAAAACCAAACATGGGTTAATTAACCTAGAGTTTGACAGGGCTGAGCAAGCGCAAGCTCTTTGCTTCCCAGTGAGACACCTCTTCCGCTTTGCATCCAGTTCAGCAATACAAGTTTAACATGTAGCTGTTTACCAAGAGAATCCAACCTGGCACTCTGGATTATTGAGGGAAGCAGTAATCCAGCGAGAAACCATGAGAACCTTTTTAAAAACAGTTGTACTTTTTGGATGCTCTTCCAGAGCAGCACCCTGTGCAATGCACCAGAGCAATCTTGCCTCTGATGTTTCCAGGCCATGGATAATCTGGCCAAGCCAAAGCCAAATTTTATGACATCCGCCTTCAGGGTTTCATTCAATCGTATTGCACAGAACCTCCCGAATGCCACAATGGACAAAGCAACTGCGTATGCGCCACTTCCAGCTTTACACTGCCTTTGTATGCTTAGATTTTAATAGTAAAGATGCCTTTAAACAAGAACCAACAGGACATCTATGCAGGGCTATTTCTTTTGCAGGGCCAACACAGGAACACGTGGTTGTTGAATCCTGGGGGAAGTGAAGAAGTCTCTGCAGGGGTGGGGGGCAGCCGCATCCAAGCCCCCCCAGCCCGCATCTGGAGCTGCGGCCACATGCCCCTCTGCTTCCGGGAGGCCATGCGTGGAGGGGCAGGTCAGCACCTCACTGAGTGGTCCTCAGAGCAAGGCCGGAACTTTTCAGAGCTCTATCAGGAAAGCAGCTCTTTCGTGCAGGAGGATGCCCTGCACGGCTCTCCAGCGCACCAGCTACCCTGTGGCTCATTCGGAGAACCCCCCCAGAGCCAAGTGTGGGGCAGAGTAGGCTCTCTGAGACGCTCCTCCCACTGCTTCCCTGATGCAGCATGCAAATGATGCCAATAGAAGCGATCCTCAGCAACAGGGAATGCCGAGCCCCGCTCGGATCAAACCTGCCTCCAAGTCGCACTTGCCCAGCGGAGCGCACCTTGGAGCACTTGCAGCTCCTCCACCCACCAGAGATTATGCACGTTGCATAGCTGGGACTCACCTACGGGCACCCAGGAGCTGAGGGCAGCCACTGTGAGCAGCAGGACAGCCGTCATCTCAACCCGGGAGGCCCCAGGCAGAGGGAGCCTTTCTCAGCTCACTGTGTGGAACAAGACCAGTACAGAGCACTTCTGATTAAAAGCAGCTTAGGAACCAGGCATTGTCTCTATCACATCATCTTCCTGCCTCACTCCTTGGCCTGTGGCCTTCTCCTGTAAGTACCCACCCACCCATGGAGCCCTGCCCATGAAAAAAGCCGCAGGAGGAATATCCTTTGAGCCTCTGAGGAACATTAAAGGAAGTAGCCGGTCCAAGCACGGAGGCAGTTCCCCCAAGCTCCAAAAGTTGCACAAAAGGGAGAATACCACGAGGTGCCCTTGCTCTGGGCAGGTGTTTAGGGAGAGGCACATCTTCCTTCCATCTGTGCACCTCTTAAAAGTTCAGCAACGCATGCAGGTGAATGGAAAGAAAGGGATTAAACCCATGCTTGAAGATGACAAAACAGAAGGTGCTTGGACATGGGGAAAACTGTTCTTAGGAGAGCAAGACTATCTCCATAGTTGTGATGACATCTATTTAAATTGGCAAAGACAGCATGAAAACCCTGCCCTGAAGGAGCTGACTTTTTGAAAGGGTGGCTCCGGGTGAGGCTCGCCAGTCATGGGGGTGGGCACTCACAGCTTCTCCCATCTGTTCCTTAATCAGTTCACTGCTGGCTAACTCCACACCCAAGACCGCTCTGCTGCAAATGGATGGTTTACAACAGTGCATACGTTACAATAACACAACATAAAATCATATTTTTTTAAAAAAAGGAGCATTCACTCATGTGAGCCCCCACATGCAGGTTGCAGTGATGGATGTAGGTTTATCACCTAGGAGAGATCAAGGCTCCTGTGCATATGCAGAATGCAATTCCTTCACCTCTGTACACTTCTCCAGTTCATTACATCAACAAGGTTGTTGCAATTTTTAAAACAATCCAACTGTTTCCATGAGATTGGACACTTTTTTATTTGTATCTCACCTTTTCCACATGGAATGCAAGGTGGCTTACAGAGCCTCCTCCTCTACTCCATTTTATCCTCACAACAACCCTGTGAGGTAGGGTAAGAGTCGGTCTGTAGATTCACATGCCACAATATGGTCTTTCACCATTGCTGATTTGTGTTGTTCTCTGAACCTAGTCATGGTACTTCAGCATGGTACAGTTGGTCTTTAGAAACCACGAGGAGCAATGCTTTCTCCATACCACCATGGCTTCTCGTAGTGTCTGAGCCCAGAAGTGGTTTCCATGCTTCTGCTATGAAACTACCACAGAGAAACTACCACTAGAAGGAATAGAAAAAGCAGCCACTGCAGGAGTTTCCTCAAGTGGGGAGGCCTGGATTCCACACAAGCACAGACTTGACCACCTTTCCAGGCAGAGGTGAAAAATACTGCAACTGGAAATGTTTTTACAGTACAGTGCTGCAGGCACTGGTGGACTCCAAAGGAAGGTTTCAGGACGTGCATGCTCGGGTTTCTGGGTGGAGTCACAATACTCCCACCTTCTGGGATTCTCCCTTGCCAAAATAACTGGAGAGAGGCATCTTCTTCCGAAGCTCCCCACGCTTGTCTGCTGAAAGCCCGCCTGCTCCTGATCTTTGCTGACCAGACTTTTGCTTTGCAGTCATGTTTGATGTTCGCCTGCCATACCCACAGAACAGGTAAGCAGGAGAACACCAACTTCTACCACTTCTGCATGAGATTCCCTGTGGAGCATGTCTTGGTTTGCCATTCCTGGACATCCTGCTTAATCTAGAGCAGAACATCACCCCACCTGTGATTGTGGTGTATTGCATCCTACAAAACACTTGTGAGATGTGGGGAGGCATTTTGCCAGAAGAAAAATCAGAAGTGCCTGGCCTGAGTGCTGAAAATGATGCTGCGGCATTTGACCCCCGTCAGCCCTGCACCCCGCCACATCCTGTGAACCCCATTCCCCACCTTTAGCCAGGTGTTAGGCATGTGAGAGCCATGCAGCTATTTCTCAGTAGATCTGGGAGTACCACCTTGAAAGTACCATCCCCAGGCCCACAACTTCTGTTCCAGTGCAGATGCAAGGATGCTTCCCAGTGGCAGATATGGTTGAGTGGCCCATCAGAACTCCCTGTTGTCCCTTCAGAGAAATGCGCAAGAGTCGGACCTGGCCCTGGCCCAGCTCGTCTACAGCTACTTGCACAATGGAAGCATAGCAGAGGCTGGACTAACTAGAACAAGAAAACATTATTTTTTTGCCCAAAACAAAGGGAATCTCTCTGAACTTTGGCTCTGAAATTGTTTCCATTCAAAAGGAAAATAGCTTATCAAGAGATCAGAGAAATAGTTTGTCCTGGACCTTCAGAGAGCAGCATTTTGCTTCTGGCATTTAACAAAGAGACCTTCTCTACATGAGACGTCTAGTCTGCTCCTGTACTGAGGGTTTCTCTACACAATGCACTTCTTGCGATCTGGGGAACACTCACTCATGGGGGGCAGGAGAAAGAGAAGTTTGCAGTCAGGAAGCAGTTAAGGACCTTCCTTCCTATTCCTTCCTTATTCTCTCTTGTAAACCTGCCCCCAACAACATGCTTTCAACATCTTTCAACTTGCTTATCTGTGGTACATACTACTAAACTTTACTGTTATTTGTTAGAACATTAGCATGTGCTTTATCCTCCCGTCAGCATTCTGTGTGGGGCAAATGCCACAATTCTTTTCACCTTGGCCTAATTATAGCAAGCCCTGCTTTAGGAGATCAGTGCCCTCATCTTGGTCATGCTGAATTTCACCCGTCTCTAAGTCAATAAAGCAAAGGTACTTACAGATGTCCTTCTTCTCCAGAGAGCAAGCTTATTTTGCAGTGCTTTCATTCAAGTGCCAAATGCACCAAGAGTGAACTGTGTGCAGAAAGGAAACAGCAGTTCCTGCTCAAAAACACCCATGAGCACCAACACCCTGAATGATGGGCTGCCCTTTCATGACAGGCTTCCTCATTTGCTTGGTAGTTCCGTTGCTGGCAAAGCTGAAGCGTGCACATGCCCAAACTTCCTGCATCACTGACACACAAAAAATCCCACCGATAACCTGACAACTATGTTCCTTCCTGTTTACTCTAAATGTTTGCACAGCCTCTTCCCATCATTTTAGGTGGTTGCCGGTACTGATAAGAGAGTTGCATTCATTTTATAGATCTCTAGCAAGGGACCAGCACCAAGGCTTCAAAGAGGCTCTGGTCATCATGCTCTCTCGTAACCCATCCTCCGTAAGCACAACCAGCCGTTTTGTCTCACTGGAGCCGTGGGTAGGTGGGGAGAGGGTGACTCAGCCAAACAGCAACTAATGAGATTCATAGGCGGCCTCCCTGGCTTGACACCCTTGCTGTAGTCTCATCTTCCCGGTCACAAGGGCTGGCCTGGCAGTCATGAATGCTGCCACCCTGCACTGCTGCATCCATTGCACAAGCCCATCGGCAACAGGGAGCATTTCCACCAGCTCGTGAACTGGATTTGCTGAATAAGGAAACTGTGACCGAAGTTGCCCAACCCTACATGGCTGCAAGAGGCTACACAAAGGGCAGCCGTGCATTGCCACATCCAGGAAGGTCCTGCAGAAAGCCTGCTGCACATCATTGTTGCAGCTTTGGTGAACTTTGGCCTGTGGTATTTTGAGCAAATTCCAGTGTGACATTTAATTTTTGCCACAGCATCTTATATACTGGAATGTAGAATTCACAAGAGTGGGCCCTGCTTGACTGCTACTAATCTGAGCAAAGTTTAAATAAAAATTATCTTGCATGTGTTGTAGTGTGTGTGTTCTCTACCTGAAACTCAGTTCTAACAAGTTGAAGGTGCTTTTAGTGGGTAGTTCATTTCCCTGGCTAAGTAATGTTCAGCCCAGTTTGGATTGTATCTGCCAAGGAACAGAAGTAGCTGGTATCTCAGAAATAGCCTAGTTATCCATCTCTGCTAAACTCATGTGGATTGCTACAATGCATTATGCATGGGGTTGATCTTAAAACTGTTTAGAAACATCAGCTGGTCTAAAATAGGGCAACAATATTGTAATGGAGACAGGCCACGTGACTGTTATGCCAGCATTTTTTTCCATCTGCACTGGCTGCCAGCCCAGTAATAGTATTAACATCCAACGTCCTACAAGGAGAAAGCCTTGGAAATGAAAGTACCGTATTTTTCGCTCTATAAGACGCACTTTTTCTCCCCTCAAAAGTAAGGGGAAATGTCTGTGCGTCTTATAGAGCGAATGTGTGTGTGCTCAACACCCGGGACACTGCCGGCCGGCTGCACCATGTGGCACCACCAGGCCGGCATGTGCTCAGCACGCCCTGCTCCGCCCCCTACTCCGGGAACTGCCCACCTGCACTGGGAAGACCTGCCGCTGCAGCCATGCCCCCCCCCCCCGCGCCACTGGCACATCTGCGGGCTGGTGCGCCCCCCCGCACGGCGCCCACTACCGCTGCCTCCAGGCCGCCACACCCCCCCATGCCGCTGGCACATCCGCGTGCCGCCGTGGCCCCCCTGCGCCGCCGCTGCGCCTGCACACCCGCCTCTGCACCGCTGCTGCCGCGTCCGCCCCTCCCCTCTGCGTCGCTGCCGCCTCCGCACACACTCGGCCGGCTCGCACCTGGCCAGCACGCACTCGGTGCACCCTGCTCTGCCCCCTCTCCTCCAGCATGGAGAGACGGACAGCTCTCCCCCACCTGCTGGGGAACTGACTTTGTTTCTCCGTGCAACTGAAGGGTTAAAAGCAGTTCCCGAGTGGTGGGGATGAGCACGCTGTCTCTCTGTGCAACTGAAGGGTTAAAAGCAGTTCCCCAGCAGGTGGGGATGAGCAAGCTAACCCTTCAGTTGCTTCAGTTGCATGGAGAGACAGCGTGCTCATCTAGAGACAGCGTGCTCATCCCCACAATCAAATAGACATTGTTTTCTTTCAAAAGCCTTTTGATAAAATCCATCAACAGACTCTTGAGAAAACCTGGCAGTGATGGAATAAGGGCTGTGTGCGCACACACACGTTGTCCTATGGATCAGTAACTGATTACAGAATTGAAAGTCAACATTGAGAATGCATGGTAAGTGCAGGAGTGTAAGCACAAGATTCTCACAAGATTCTGCATTAGGATCAGTGCTTTTCAACCTGTTCATAAATGTTCTGGAATTAGAAGTGAGCAATAAAGTAGTCAAGTTTGCTGATGATACTAAACTAAAGCATTTAAAAGGAATTGTGAGGAATTCCAGTGGGATCTCTCCGAGCTGGGAAAAAGGGCATCAGAACGGCAAATGCTATTCAGTGTAACAAGTGTAAAGTTAGCATGCTGGGGGGAAAGAATCTCATCTTCAAGTATAAGCTGATGGAATCTGAACTAGTGCTGACAGACCAAGAAAGGGGTCTTAATGTGGTGGACAGCTTGATGAAAATGTCAAATGTTAGGAGGGAATGCCATAATATGCATATAAAATGTGCAAAGAAGGGCAACTAAAATAATCAAGGGATTGAAGCAGCTCCCCTATCAGACTTCGTTACAACAACCAGGATTGCTTCTCTTAGGAAAATGATGACTAATGGAAAGCATGGCAAAGATGTTCAAAATTATGCATGGTGTGAAAAAGTGGAAAGTGGAACATTTTCCTCCTCTCTGAAAAAAAAAATGGGTTAATCCCCATGAAAACACCCATCACCCCTTTGTTCTGGGGAAAAAAAAAAAGATTCAACAGCAGAAGTGTAGTGAGCTTGAAATACCTTTTGGGATGGAAGGAAAGTTCCCCACAATTTAGCTTTTTCTTTCAAGGGGTTGGACCTTTTAATACCTCGTGGATAATTAACTGGAACTTCTAAATGCTTAACAAAAACAATGTGGCTATAAAGTTTCATTGCCTGAAGACCTTCCCAATTGAGGATACAAGAAACACAATTATTATAGTGATCTCTGCAACTGTGCAAATGTTAGATTTTCATGTCCTTGGCCCAGAGGAAGAGACCAGCGAGTGAGCATTCCTCTCGACTCAAAAGGATGCGTAGATGCAGCCCGAGTTTCTTAAGCATCACTTTTAAATATGAAAAGAGAGAGAGAGAAGTTGGAGGATTGAATTTAGGTCTCCTCATTGCTCACCTTCTTTGTCTAAGATAGAGGCAACTAAAACCAGAGAGAGCAGGTATGCTGGGGGTGTGCAATCAAAAGAATATTTACAGTTTATTCAGACCTACAGGAAATACATGTGGCATTGAAGGGACTGCAGAGATGGATTCTATACAAGATGTTTTCGTGCCCTAACAGTTACATGCAGTCTGCGGGGGATGGAGGAGTCATGTGCACAGTATGCTAGAGGCACATGAGAGTAAAGCAGCTGGGATTAAGAGATCGCAACACATCCCATTCTGTTATAGTTTATTAAATAGTTTAGTAAACCATTTGATTCAGAATATTTTTTTTCTTGTTTTCCTCCTCTAAAAACTAGGTGCGTCTTATGGTCAGGTGCGTCTTATAGAGCGAAAAATACGGTAGCTACATTTTACCAGAATTGCGTCACTAATAAAGGAAAAGTAAGTCCCGAGTATTAATTGGCTCCCATTTCCAAGATACAGCTTCAGGTACATATTGCATCAAAATAATTCAAAATTACGAGGGGGATGTGTGATTGTGCTCCATAACTTTTCTGCAAAATGTGATATAGCAATGAGAATGGTCATTTAGTTCACTCTGTGAAATTAGATGTGGTTCAGGAGGAGCATACGGTGGGCTAAAGTTTGGGTCTGCCGACATCGACAGCCCCGGATCAGCTGCATCCTGCTCATCGTCTTTATCATCATCTGAGTCTAGAGAGTAGGGTTCTGGTGGATCTGGAACTGGCAAGTCCTCACCACGAGGTACAGGATGCAGTGCAGATGGAATGTTTGCATATTCCACGGTCCACTTCTTCTTTCTTGAGATCCCTTTTGCAATTGGGGGAACCATGCCAAAATAGCAGTCACTACTATGATTGGTGGGTTCCCTCCACACCATTGGGGCCGCGAAAGACATGGACTTTTTCTTCTTGTTTAGCTAATGACACAGATAAGATGCACATATAAAGCAACAATAATGAGAGGCCCAACTCTTGTCCTGATCCCCTATTTTGCATCCGAAATATAGGTGGTATGGCTTTTTTACCACTGCCGTCATACTGCACTTTTGAGATGCAAATGTAAACTTGCCACAGATGTAGCAGAAGTTACCTGCAGCGTTGTTTATACAGTTTCGAGGCAGCTTGGCTTCTGAGGGAAAATATCATGCAACTGTTCCTTGGAAATGTTAGACAATGACACTTTCACAAGCCACCAGATGTAACTGTATGATGTGTAGATCTGACCAAGACAAATGTACCTTGCAATAAAAGGACAATAAATTACAGTTAGGTAATAATCTTTGGTCTCAACGTGAAGATAAATGTATACACTTCCATGTGGTACCATTTTCATTGTTCTACCGCACTTTGCTGAGAAGTTATGAGGCATCATGATCATCAGACACCTCCCTCCCTTGTAGGCAAATATACTTGCCTGTGTATAAATCTTTTATTGTGAAATATCTTGAAAACTTTAGCAGAGCAGCACCTTTATCACCTGTTTTCTAATTCTTCTAATCAAAATATATAATAATTTCCAAAAATTTGTAGATGAGTGTAATAGGAATGTAAAAGCAAGAAATGTTCAAGCCTTGAATGGGCCTGGGGAGAAAGCAGATCAGGTGCATGTGTTGAAAAAGCAGTTAGTACACATTGCTGAGAAGACCTGCAATGTGGTAAATCACTTATCTGTGAGCACCAATGCCATAGTCTGCATCTGTTATATCTCACTTTTTTGTTCTGATGTAAAAGGGAGTCTGTGCCTGCTGCAAATCAACATGAAAGCAAGCAAGCAAGGCAAGAGTGTGTTAATTGATGCATTTGTGCATGCTGTACTTTACATACCTAGCAATGGGATATGTTTCTATTTCTGTGCATTAAGTGGAAAATGCTCTAAAAGCAGGGGGCATTTTGTGCGGTGGGGGAGACCAGAGGAGAATTCGGGCAGCTCAACTGCCCAGCTGCAATTGCTAAGGCACAAAACAAGGTTTCTACCACTGGGAAACTGCAGAATCCTACTGCACCAAAAATGCCACTCCACACATGTTGGATGCCTTCCTTTTGGGCTCCCAGTGGTATCTGCTGGCTGGGTATGGAAACAAGATGCTGGATGAGAGAAACCCTAGTCTGACCTGACAAGGTCTTCCCCACCACTGCTACCATTTTCTTGCTTTTTTAAATCCCACAACAGTATGTCATTATTTCACAGACCTTGTGCAAACATTTAAAACATTTTTGTAAATGCAATTACACCAAAAGCCAAGCTATAACTCTCACAGACAACTTTAATTTCATACTGAACAAACATTATGCTTCTTCAGGTGCAGAAAATGAGAGGAAACATGCCCCATCTTTGCCACTAAGGCTACGGAAAGTCACTGTAGGGCAAGTGGAAGGGGTACAGTGGTCTGTATCGCAAGTCATGCCACAGCAGCTTCTTCTCCAGGAAGGAGACGGCATCCAGGGTGAGCACAAGGGTTTGATACTTGAGCATGCTGTACACATTAAGACCTGTGGAGGAGAAGACAGACCCACGGTCAGAACAAATTGACAATGCAACTGGCACTCACAGCTGAAGGGCAGCAGCAGCACATCATGCCCTCTTCCAGCTCCTTTTCATGGCAAGATCATCTGCTGGGGTGCTAAGTGGAGAAGCAGGACTCCCAGGGTGCTGCAGAAGACATAAAGGGAGGCAGTGGCCCAGCCTGAGGATTATGGGGTGCAGCCTTGGACCAAGACAGACTCATGGTCCCTCTAAGCCTAGTACAAGCCACAGCAATGGGCAGCCACGGCACTCCACAGTGCAGGCATGATTTGTTCCAAAGCAAATGACAAGATGCCAGGGGTGGCTCCTGGAACTTTCCACGTGCAAAGCAGGTGCTTCACCACTGGAGTTGCAGCCTCTCCCCTGCTGTTTCTCTCTCTAAGTCACCTGGAGGACAGAAGTGCATCCAGAGTCAGGAAAGTGGAAGCCCCTGCGCCCAATCTGGTCTCCAGGAGACTGCTGGTCAGCCTCTCAACTATCAGCCTGAATAACCAAGTGAGAACTGGGAAGATAGAGCACAGCCCCAGTGGGTTAGCACGTGCTGCCCAATGGGGCACATGTGGCATTCCAAAGGGGAGGGAGAAAGCAAGTGGGGCAAGATGGCTGGGAGTGGAAGAGCGATTCCCTCTGTCCCTTTGGAGAGAATGGCCTCCCCGTGTAATTCCCAGGGCTTCTCTGTCAGGCACAGGTACGTTCACCATGTACAGAAAGATGCTCAGCACTGTAGTAGCCCACAAGATTTCTAGAAAATATCTTCAGACTATAGTTGTAAATTCTAACAGCAACCGATTAATTTGAAGACACGAACTGATGACTCAGGCACCTGCAGAGGCCACCTGGGTGTGAATACCGTTTCTTCGCAAGACTCTTAAGGGCAAAATAGGGCACATCTGGCAGCCTGAGAAGCTGTCCTGGGCACAACTGAAAAACGGCTTCCTGGGAGGAGGAGTAAGGCAGAGCGCAAGGCAGAGATTGGCTTGAATTCCAACACCCTGACAGGCACCTCTGAACACAGATTCATACCTGGAGAAACCTATTTCATAGTGACTGAATGCACAATGGCAAGAAAATACTTTTAATTAAAGATGTGGAAGAGGGAGGCTGACTGAGAAAACTGTCTGCAAGCAAACTGATGCCCAGAGACATCAGCTTGCACTTGCTGGACAGAGATCATCAAGAGTCCAAAGCGAGTGGTATGTGCAGATGAAGGGAGTAATCCCAAGGGGTGGGCAAGGACCAGAGCGTGTCCTCCTCCATCCATAAAATGGCAGTCGCGCTGCTGCCTGCCTGGGTGTGCGGGAGCCACCCCGAAGGCCCTGCCCACTGGCCCCCTCACTCGCCCACTCACCTATGGCTGGCAGGACTGCGATGGTCTTCACATCACTCACTGCACGCTTGATGTTCTCAGGAATCTCATTGCTGGAAGCCAGAAGGGTAGAAGTCATTATGCAGAAACTGAGCCCAGAATTGAGCCCCGGGCACAAAACACTGCTCAGCTCCCTCCGTTACGGCTGGAGGAGTGCAGTGACCTGCCCCTGCTGGCACCTGCAGCACAGAGCGGCGCTAAACTATTGGCCACTTCTGCTAGTGAAGGGAGCCAAGATCATGGCAGGCCCACCTGTGATTCGGAGGCCTCCCCGGGGCTGTGGAGCGCTGCCCACCGAGGCAAAACGGCAGCAGATCTCCAGTGCCTGAATGGAGCAGCTGTGAGTTAAGCTCCCGTGGCCTGCAGCCCACTTTGTCCCATGCGCGAGAGCTGATTCCACGAGAGCTTGGTGAGTCCCGAGCTTTGCAAGCTGCATGGGGAGAAGGGCTAGCCAGTGCAGCAAAGGCCCTCCAAGGGAGGGCCCAACTTCTTCTCCACCAAGAGACGAGGAGGGCCCAAAGGGGACTGTGCCCTGCCACAAGGGCGCAATTTTCACCTCTGATGGGATCCTGTGTTCATGCACAAGGAGCACGGGCCTTTCTGCACAACTTGTGAGTGTTTCAGGCTAAGGGCTCTCCTAAAGAACCCCCCTCTCCCCAAAATCAAGTGGACTTAAACATGAGCCGTTTTGCACAGGAACATATCGTAAGGCAGAAATGTAGCGTCTGCTGTGATTTGAGCATGCCCTAGCCAGATCCCATCATAGGGCAATAGGCTGAAGCCACCTTGGACACAAGTGGGAGGGTGGCCTGACGATCAAGACTTCTTTGGACGAACTCCTCCCTCAGCCTGTCCACCTGGGACACTGCAAGCGGAGCAGAGCTGGCTGAGCCACCCTCCTGAGTGCCTCACGAGGTCAGAGGAAGGCTGCATGGCTCTTACCATGGCCCTGAACAAACAAGGCATGTCAGCCAGAACACACCCAACACACTCTCCTGTGACTGCTTCATTCAGGCAACGGCAAGCAGCAGTGGGGCCCCTTCCACCCATTAATGATCCACTTATTTGAGCCTCAAGAACCCCTGGCTTCCTAGGAAAGCAGTCTGAACACTACTGACATGGGCAAAAATGGTCACAAGCTTGTAGGCTATTACAGAACCCATCTCCATGGCTGAAAGCATCACCCACCCAGTCAAGCAAAGATCCCGCCCTGATGCCTGCAAAACCCTGTCTCAGATGTGCCAGCCTCCTCCCACTGCAGCAGAGGGGGGGACGAGGGTACCAATCCAGCCCACCAGGATTCCTCAGAGGGTCACATCCTTCTTCTTGACCACCCCCCTTTGCCACAACCACCATTCATTTAGTGGTTTGCTAGCTCTTGTGTATTTTCCCCCTTTCCGAAGAGCTTTACTGCCTCTCCTAAGGCTTCATTCCTGGCAGGAAGAGCTTTAAGTTACAATATGTGGTTGGGTTTTTTTCTATTTCTTGCTTTTCTTCTTTTGCCTCTGGCTCCACCCACCCAAAGGAATTGCTTTTTCAAAATGGAATTCCACCTTCCCGCTGGAAGAGACTCCCCACTCTCTGCCCCCATCTTCAGCCACTTCCCCAGCCAGTCCCTGAAGCAAACTCACACGTCCACAATCAACACGGATGCTCCCCAGTGCCTATAGTGGGCCAGATCCATGAGATATTGGGGGTCTGAGGTTGGCATCTCTAGAGAGTCTACAACATGAAGATCATTCTACAGGGGAAGGAAAAAATAGAGATGCAGCACAATTATTGACTCTAAAGCAGTTTGAGGAGGCCTGTTTATTAAGCTACTTCCCTTTGAACCCTTTGAATCTCTCCTCAGACTGCCTGGGTCTCTCAGCAATAGCTCAGTGCCAAAACACAGTCTTTGCATGCAGAAAAACCATTCATGCCTGGTCAGCATGGCCATTGCTTGGGCAAGCCTGCAAGTCACCTACAGAGTCATTGCAGAAAAGGAACTTGTTAAGACTCTCGCCTACAACTCATGAGTCAGAGACTCCACGTCAGGATGGGAACAGTATCTTTGCAGGCAGCGTCTGCATGCTTTCCTGGAAGGTTATGAACCTTCTTCAAAAAAAGTTAAAGCCAAAGTTCTCCAGTACAGGATTCTCCCCGCACCCTGCAGCTCCCATCATTCCTAACCTGGCACCTTCCAGATGCACTTGGCTGCAACTCCCTCAAGCAGTACAGAGAACTATGACAGCGAAAGAAGAAAATATTTAAGAAATATTTTAACTGTTAAATTATTTATTGTGATATGGTTATTATGATTATTTGTGTATAGTTTATTCTTTTTATCTTTTAGACCATGAGATGGGCCAGTTTTTAACTTGTGTTTTAAATTGTGTATTTGTTTTATTTGGTTGTATTGTTTTATATTGTTTTTGATATGTTGGCAGCCGCCCCGAGGCTTGTTTGCAAGGGGGCGGCATATAAATTTGTAAAATAAATAAAATAAAATAAATAAGTAGGTGACGTCTAGCCTGACGACAAGACCGATGGCTGGAAGCATCTGCAACTATCTGCAGGGCTGTCCTCAAGAGGTCTTTTCAGCAGAGGCTGGACAGCCACCTGGGAGGATGGTCCAGCTCTGAATTTTGGGGGATGGCCAAGCGGGCTCTCTTCCCACTTGATAATGCTAGGAGCCTTTCACGTTCTCCCAGCCTCAGGCCCCCAACTTGACAAGGCCACTGCAGCGTTTACAGTGACCAGGTAGGCAGGCGCTTGAATGCTAAAAGTGCTCCACAACCACCAAGTGTGGGCGCCCACAAGGAACGGCAGACGAGCAACCCATTCCCCGGCCTTGCCAGACTGGTGAGGACCAGAAGCTCAGCCAAGCCCTCTGTCTGTGTCTGCGCAGAGCTACAGCTCATACCTGTGCCAGTTTGGTCGTCAGGGCCACCTTGAGGCCCAGGACACGCACCTTCATGGGGAGCATGTAGTAGTAGCTGGTGGGGCCACGGGGGCCATGGGCCACACCACCTAGGAGGCAGAAAGGGACAGATATTTGTTACAGTCATCGCCCACAGTCTAACGTGGTACGCATGAACCTTGTCTCCATTTTGTTCTCGTGACCTCCACCTTGTGAGTGGGGGCTAGAACCAGGTCTCCAGAGTCCCAGGCCAGCACTCTTAGCTACTCCCTGACACTGCAGTATGCCCAAGGTCAGTAGCTGGGGCCTGCCGACAGAAAGCTTGCAGTGCTGCTTGAAGGGGCTGCTAGCATCCTCAGGGCATACAAAGTTAAGGTACCCCACAATACTCCAAAGAGTGGGAAAAGCTGAGGTGAAGAAGCACTCACCACCACGCCACAACGGTGACCGGATGCTGCCATGCCGGGCCCGTCCAGTGTGCTTCTGCGCCCAGGGCTTCCTGCCTCCACCACGCACCTCCGCACGCGACTTCGTCTTGGCATAGCTCTGAAAGATTAGGCTGGGTCAGAGCATTAGGCTGGGTGGTCTTCCCAGACTTCACCTCTGGGACCCTTACAACCACGACGGAAGCACCTTGGTATGATTATCCGACTGAGGCTAAAGCTCAGTGACTCACTCAGTGGAATTCACGGCTGAGGCAAAAAGCAAAAAGATCCCTGGAGGGAGAGCAAGCACTCTCCATATATCAATGCCTGCTCTCCCACTACCACCCCCTAAACCCTTTCCCCATAAAGGTTCTGGCCCAAAATTTCCTAGCAAAACTTGTACAAGATATTTCTTCCCCCACACTGCCCACCTGCTCTCAACCTCCTGTCAAAATCAGTGAAGGTGTATTCACCAACCAGGGTGATGTAAATGTACTCAAATTCCACAGATATAGCCAATGCAGCATTGCTCACTGCAACACAATTTTCAAATTATGCACCAAGGACAAGATGTACACTTGGGAATCTACTTGTGCATCTCTCTCTTCTTCTGAGATTCTCCTTCCTAAGGAACTAGGAAGGGGACTTTGTTTTTAAAACAAGAAGTGGACAGTAGATGTCTATGGCTAAAGAAATAGGGTTCAAAATATTATGAGTAGGAGATAAGGGGATATAGACACAAAGAAAGCTGTCTCCAAACCCTTCTTCAAGCTAATTTCAGCATTATTTTAAAATATCTCAACAATTAGTTGCAATATATCTGCAGTTATATCATGATAAGGACTTAAATTTTATCCATATTTTTAGCCTCAGCATTGAAAAGATAACCAGAGCTATCTTAGTCTGAAATTTCAGCAGGCCTTTCCATCACACTTATGAGCATATTTCTGTAGGCATGAGGGCTAGAAACTTCCTTTCCCTGCCTCTTTCTAAATGCAGCTGAGATTTTCAGGGAGCTGAATTTGGTTTTCAATACCACCTTGCTGGTATTGATGCACAGAAGAGCAAGCAGCACCAGCAATATTTCTAGCTCAGATGTCCTTTAAACTCAAGCATGGCATAGTACCCTCAGGTCCTGGGCTCTGAGCCTCCAGGTTGAATCTCCCACATTTGCCCGGGGTACCCAATGCAGCCTCATTCGAGGGTGTAAGGGTGCCCCCCTCCCCCTGACTCACAGTGGGGCTTTGCTGAAGGACCTTTCAAATCCCTCCAGCCTGGAGCTAGGCCTGCCTGGTCCTCACTGAATCCCCACAAGCCACACAGCACGTGCTGGTGCCCTAGTGCACAAGGGAGATTGGAGATGCTGGGCCGGGGAAGAGCACATGCAGCGTAGGAAGGGAATGTGACGATAGGGTGAGGCCATGCATGCATGCTGCAATTTCACAATATCACTGATTAAGCAGAATGTGCCAAGAACTGTGCCTTCTTTAAAAAAAAAGAAGCAAGTTTCTAGTTCTTCTGGCCTATCAATTCAGCTTTTCCCAATCTGTTGCCCTCCAGATGTGTTGGACTACAGCTCCCAGTACCCGCTGGTCAGCATGGCTGGCTGGGAATTAATTAATTTTAGCCACCCAAAGGATTGTGAATGATATGCGGAGAACCACTCATTCATTCCACCAGCATTCAACTCTCTGCCTTCTGTTTCACAATCACTGCCTTTTACTTCCATGCATTTCAGTGGCAGACGCATTGCAAAGAACCACCATCAAACACACACTAACCACAAGCTTAGCTAATACTGTACTCATAACTGGCATCCATTAATTGTTACTAATGAACGCATGAAATGGAAAAATGGCCACCCCACCTCACTGCTTGACACAGCATTACTTTTCCAAAAAAGACATTCTTTCTGCAGGCTGGGGGAAACCTACAATTTCCAAACTTCTCCAGTTTTGCATTAGGGCTCTGTCCTGGGAATGCAGGCAGCTTCCTCCTTCCATGGCCTGGCACAAAAGTGTCTGGCTGGCCCCTCTCTGGCTAGGCAGCCCAGGGCCAGGCTGCTGCCTCCAAGACCCCATCATACATTCCCACAAACCTCCCAACACTTACAATTCTCTTGAAATTCCGCTGCCAGGTGACCACTGTGTGTAGGATGTCAATGCTGAGGGGAAAACACAACAGGAAGAGGCAATACAATAGCTAGCCAGAGTCCTTGCTTACAAGAATTGGATGACACAACAGCGGCAGCTGAGAGAGGGAGAAATGGGGCCCACATGTTTGGGAATGTAAGGTAGGGTGGTTATACCGATGCCTGAAGCCTTATTTGAGGTAGACTTGGTAGTCTTGCAACCTTGTCTGTGGTAGTCAGCAGGATGCCAGATTTTGGTCTGAACCTAGAACGTGGGCTTATTTTTTTTATTTGCACCCCTATAAACGTGGCTAGTAAAAACTAACTGAAAAACTCCTGCAACAAAGCCAAATCTAAGGGATGGTGCAGGCATTTTGCTCCTATGGTGCATGTGGACAGGGCCAGCCAGTTATTTCGGTGATTCCTGTTGTACTCCAAACTCATGTGTGTCAAGCCTTACCCCATTTAAATCAGGGAAGGAGAAATGTGGCACATGACTACAAAATGGTGACCCCCCCCTCCCCCATGACAGTAACTCTGTGCAGCAAGTCCCACTTGGCACCAACATCATCATCTTCTCAGTGCTAGGTTAAGACATTTGACAGTAATAAGATATGATCCTGAATGGTTTTGGGATTTACAGTTGAGCGTTTATAATTATTAAGTTGCTTATAATGGCTTTACATCATGTTATTGACTTGCATTTTTAGAATGGAATTTTTAAACCGTGTGTAAAGGTTTGACTATTGGTCTAGAAATCTATTTAACAAAAATGCAATGAACATCCTACCCTTTCTCTATCAGTACTCTGCTTCCTCTGTTCCCCACTACTCCTTAATTAATTAAAGCTTTATTCAAGAGCACCATTCTTGCACATTTCCAGCCACGCCTGCAAGAAGCATGCACAAAATTTCATGTAGTGAGGGTGTTGTGAAAACATACTCACACTTAGAGGTGCTTTAGCTGCAATAAATTCTTTAAACCAGAGCTGAGGTTCTAAATTGGTTTATTGCTCATTATCTACAAGATTTATGGTTAAACAACTATTCTAACAGCAAGGCATGTATGCGAAGGTACGATGTTCCCCTGACAATGACCTTATCCCTCCCCCTCTTCCTGTTTCTTTCTTCTCCATTCTTCGAGAAGCTGATAAGAGCGCATCATTCCTCCTTGGTTAGCATCAATCAAGACAATGCCCCCGAGCTGCCCATCCCCTTCCTGTCCGCTGCTCTTCTCCTCCTCCTCTTCCTTCAGCAAAGTATTTTGCCCCGCCCCCCCTTCTCCTTCACATTCTGTTCGGTTTAAAGGGCTAGCCTCCTGTGAAGCAGCCTGTGAACCGTCACAGGTCTCAGGGGTCAACTGATTCGCTTCTCCTTCTGGAAGTGTCTGCTCTTTCCTGATCCTAGTAATCACGGTTACCTCCTCCTCGCGAGGAGGAGCTACTGTCATGCTCTCCTACACGACACTTCAGTTCTTACCGTGGCATTACTGCAAACACATCAGGATGCAAGTCTGTCAGCCCTATGTACTTGGCATCATAATGTTTCAGAGACTCCACCCAGGCCTGGACAGGTGTGAGGTGCTTGGGAATGGCAATGTTGCATTTCCGTAGGATTGGGTCACCACAGACCACCTCAAGATGTGGCTCTAAAGAGAAGCAAGAGAAAAAGATACAGAACCATCACATTGGTGATGTAACTTCAGGTAAGTCTCACTTTTAATGATTTTTAAATGTTGCAAATCAATGCAACATTTGAATCTGCCTTGGTCGCCCTGTACAATGGCCTGTGCAGGGAGAGGGACAGGGGGAGTGAGTCCCTGTTGGTTCTCCTGGACCTCTCAGCAGCTTTTGGTACCATAGACCATGGTATCCTTCTGGATAGGCTGGCCAGGTTAGGAGTTGGGGGCTCTGCTTGGCAGTGGTTCTGCTCCTACCTTGCTGGCCGACTCCAGGTGGTGGTGCTGGGGGACTATAGTTCTGCACCATGGCAGCTTTGCCACAGAGTACTGCAGGGCTCTGTTTTGTCCCCCATGCTTTACAACATCTGCATGAAACCGCTGGGAGAGGTCATCAGGAGGTTTGGGCTGCAGTGTCACCAGTATGCTGATGACAAACGAGAAGCTCTACCTCTCGTTTACATCTACTCCAGGTGAGGCAGTAGCTGTGCTGAACCAGTGCCTGGCCAAGGTAATGGGCTGGATGAGGGCCAACAAACTGAAACTCAATCCAGATAAGACGAAAGACATGTTGGTGGGCAGATCGCAGTTTCAGGTAAGTGACTTTGACCTTGTCCTGGACGGGGTAGCACTCCCTCTAAAGAACAGGGTCTGCAGCTTGGGAGTGCTCCTTGACCCAGAGCTGTCCCTGGAGGCCCAGGTGGCGGCAGTGGCAAGGAGTGTTTTCCTACAGCTTCAGCTGATCCATCAGCTGCGCCCTTACCTGAACAAGCACTGCCTAGCAATGGTGATTCATGCTCTGGTAACCTCCCGGTTGGATTACTGAAATGTGCTCTACATGGGGCTGCCCTTGAAAATGGTCCAGATACTTCAGCTAGTACAGAACAGAGCTGCCAGGCTGCTGACAGGGACCAGTCGTTATTCTCATATAACACTGGTCCTCTACCAGCTACACTGGCTTCCGGTTGAAGTCCGGGCCCAATTCAAGGTGTTGGTTTTAACCTATAAAGCCCTGAACAGCTTGGGACCAGGATACCTGAGGGAGCGCCTCTTTCCTTACATGCCCTCACACCCCTTAAGATCTGTGGGAGAGGCTCTGCTCCGGGAGCCCTCTGTAAAGGAGGTAAAAAGGAAATCAGAATAGGGCCTTCTCTGTGGTGGTGCCCAGATTATGGAATGCGCTCCCTGGAGAGGTGTGCCTGGTGCCAAGTTTATATTCTTTTTGGCACCAGGTTAAAATCTTTTTATTTAATTCCTATTTTAAAAACTAATATTTTAT